>JAQGCC010001290.1:0-24887 GCA_034698905.1 Xestoiulus laeticollis | reverse complement strand
GCAAATCGAAAAAATATGATGTGCATGCGCACTCACCGATTTCTGCAGCAAAAACGCGTAGTGAGAATACGGCATTAGGGCGCCCAGTATACTATGGCACGTGACCAGTTTAACGGAGTTCGAAGGTGGGAACTAACACTGAACACTCGGAATTTTGACCTGATCCACGTTAGAAGACGTACATCAAGGTAGGTGTGAAGAAGGTGTTACACCTACACGATTTCAATTCAATTTTTGACAACATTGGCACGTGCAAGAGAAATATTCCAAATGTTTCTCCTAGAATTAAAATGGGCACGTGTAGTTAACAGGAAATTCCAAAAGTTTTTCATGGAATACCGACGCTTGTTTTTGTTCTACTTCTATTCAAAATTTGTTCCACAGTTGTGTTTAATAATTCGTATAGTGATTTTAAAGACCGATTTTGTGATTTCAGCTTAAATTAAGTTCAAGCATATATAATAATTATTCTTTCTACTATTTTTACAAAAGAGTAAAAATCCAAAGTCAAGTTGACGTGGCCTACCCTTGAAACGCCACATTGCTGTCCAGTCGATTAAACAGGTACATTATAAGTGCCTACTACTGTAGAATCAGATATATGTCATTGCGTTACATACAGCGTACATGTATGCCAGGTTTAAAAGTTTACACCGATATTAAAATGTCATAACCATATTTCGGTAATTCTGCACCCGATAGTTGCGCATGAACAATTAGGCACCCGTTATTTGCATGAAAATTTAACAAACCTGGTCTAAAAACCAGTAGAGAAATTTTATTGTTTTTTGGCCCATTGGTTTCTATTGTTGTACAATGGGATCATAGAAAAATCCTATTGTTTTTAATCTAATAAATCTACAATAACTGCATAAATAAGCATAGATAAATAACCCCATAGTAGAATTAACCATAAAACTGTAAAAATTTCGAAAACTTACAAAAATAGGGACGTCGACGAATCTCACAGGTTAACTAACATCCACCTAAAACCACAGCTGTTACAATTTTAATGTAATGTACATGTCGGTTCAAAAATGCCTGTCATTGACCTTGATTTAGCTAAATAGACTAGACCACAGTTTGATTGCTCAAACTGCCCTCTAGTCATTAAAAAAAAAACTTTCAGGGGCAGTTTTTACAGGGCGCAATGCGTGAAAAACAACCGTCTAGGGGTTGCTTCTCGATTCTCCACCTTTCAATTACAAAAAGTCGTCTTTTATAAAGTCATAAAAAACGAGTACGTTGCAAATCACAACGTTGCTCAATATTAAAATTTGGCCTATTTCCTCTTTTTGTCTCCCCTTCCTCCCCCAACCGTCACCTACGTCATAGCATAAAACCCAATAACATTAATCCCATCCTACAAATTCCACCGTTGCATTATTATAATGAAAGCATATGCAGCATGCTCATAGGGGGGGTGTGTCAGTCCACCCTTAAAAAGGTTATCCCAACTCCCACCCACCCCCGCATTATTTTCGTCATCCATGTAAATGCTCGCATATCCTAACCCTAGTTTTAGCTCTAGGTTATGACGTCATTGACGTATCCCCCCTTCGAAACAGATGAGTCTATATTCTGCGTATCTTGGCAGTAGTGAGTAGTTATATCATTCCCAACCGGTGCTATACACCGGCACCATCTTTTTCTCTTCCTCCCATAATCCTAAAATATCCCAGTTATATACACTTATTTATATCATCGACAGGTCCAATCACAAGGGGACAAAATGTTGGCCTTTAATTCGAGGCTGGTCAGGTAGGTCAATCCATATTGTAAAATTATTAGAAAATCATCATCGTCAATTCCCTTGCTATATCGGAATATCCAGCTTTCTCCATTGGCATAATCTCATCTTGGTTGTTTTTTTTCGGTCACCTTGCCTAAATTTAGATTTTTCTGAAATGAAAACGAAGTGCTGTATACATGTAGGCCTATACACTCTAGTTTTCGATTATATAGCTAGGGAAGCTAGGGTTTATTTAATCCCTGTTTACAAACTGCATGTGATTGGTGGAACGTGCCCCTGTAGTATATACACAGGGTGTAAACGATATATTTATAATGTATAAAGTTGATATAATGTAAATATAAAATGTAGCAGATTGAAAAGTCAAATTTTAATGTCGTCGAGAATCGGTGTTATAATTACATGTATTTTTGTTGGGGGCAAGTTTTAAACTGTTTTTAAGGGTCGATCATTGTTGAAAAATTTCGATTAAGACTTAATTGGATGTTTTCTACTCCGATTAAGATAATTGACACGTCCAATACATGTTTAGGTATTCATCGGTGTAAATGCAACAAAAAAACAGTTGAATATGTACATGTAGGCCTATTTTAAACCCAAGACCTATACCTGCATGTCATATGGTAAGGGCATGATAAACCCAAGACCTAGCCCTATACCTGCAAAATGGTAAGGGCATGCAAAACCCTATACCTGCCGTAAAGGCATGCTATAAACCCATGACCAAATCCTAGATCTGTTATGTTAATTGAAGGGCATGCTAAACCAAAGATCATGTGCAATTTTCTGTCCGTGTATAATAATGTTTGCGTGACCCTAATTATTATATACTGGAGATTGGTGCCAAAAAATCGACGAAATATACAACCTTGAATGAAAGAGACAAAATTGCAGCCTTTGATATAATGGTTGTTTTATTTTCGTGTGAAGCTAATAAAATTGTTTTATTCGCTTTCATGTTTTTATTTTAAAAATGATGAACGAAAAAAAAAACTAATTCATCCTCGCGTGCGGAAAATTAAATGTAATGATCAGCTGATGGGGTCAGCCGGCAATGAACTAGGAAATGCGTCAACTTGAGGCTTAAAATCCCGGCAGGTGGCGCTCGCAACATGGCGCCAGTTAATTTATACACCGGTGTCCCCATATCAATAAGTCAATTTTTTTTAAAATAATTTTTATTTGAACTACAAACGAGGAAAGAATTTGTAGTTCTGTAGGTTTCTTTCTGCGATTATATGCTGTTTTTTACTAATATTTTTAAGAGAGCATGCACCTAACCTTAATTTGTACAGGTGCCCAAATATAAATATTAAAAATTGAAACTAGCCACTGATGCACATACATGTTCTTTAAATTAAGGTCCTAATTTAAAGCAAAAATAAAAGTAAAAGAAATTAGTAACCACATGCATGTCATAATTTCTTTATGAACAAGTATGCATTTATGTAAAATACATGTAAAATGTATATTTTGTTTAAGAGGGTTACATAGTTATAAAGAATAAGCCTTTTTTTTCTAAATTATTTTTTTATGTAATTGTGTTAACTGTTGTGTACAACTTGAATGTACGAGGACCAAGCATAAATTTAAACAATAGAATATTTATGCAAGGTCCTCGTACGTTCCATTTGTTCCTAACAGTTAACAAAATTTCAATTAAAAAATAATTTAGAAAAAAAAGGTCTTATTCTGGTATGCAACCCCTCTTAACTGGAAACTGGTGTTTGATAAATAAATGCACATGTAGATAAGTAGGGTTATAGAATTGATAAAGCGATTTGGGAACCAGAATCGGTTTTATATGAAACCGAATGCAGTTGAATTAATGGCTGCACAATGCACAAAAGTAATCAAATTACAGCATGCAGCTTTCACAAAAACATAATTGAAAAGCACGTGTTTCGTCAGCATCGTGACACGTGCGTTTTTGAAAAATGCATTTTGTTATACATGTATTTATAACGTCTAGGCTTTCAAAATTTCGTCACAGGACTATATAATCTAATAATGCATACGGAACAGCGAATTGGCCTTGGTCCATGGGGGGTAAAAAAACACAGGAGATATAATATATCTCAACAATCGTATTAATAGATAATGCACTTCAATTCATACATGTACCCCCACCCATTTAACGCTTGAAATTCACAGGCTCCGGCTCTCGATATAACGAACAGAGTGGCTGGTCCCGAGCAAAATGCATAGCTACCACTCACTAATTAGCCTGTCGGTGTAACGAACATTCTGTATAACGAACGGACCCTGGTGGTCGCCTTAATTCGCTATCCCATATTGGTAATTTGGGGGCGAATTTTTTATGTTTAAAATAGATTTGCAAGGATGAAAAAATGTTGCATAATGCATGTTGATCTTAATCTGTTTTTTGATTTATCCATACTTCACAATTTAGCGATATCACGCATTTTATCCCCTCGACCGACATGCAAGCACATCTATCCTACAGTGAACTTGTCCGATTTTTATTTCGTCTCGAGACAAAATAGAAAACGTGACCGGAGATAAAACCTTTCTTTGCATATTGTCCCCATATCTGTTTTTTGATTTATCCATACTTCACAATTTAGCGATATCACGCATTTTATCCCCTCGACCGACATGCAAGCACATCTATCCTACAGTGAACTTGTCCGATTTTTATTTCGTCTCGAGACAAAATAGAAAACGTGACCGGAGATAAAACCTTTCTTTGCATATTGTCCCCCGGAATTTTTTTTGATTTTTGGAGTAAGCATCTAACACGTATTATACATGTAGGCCTACACTCTGTAATTTTATCCGCTTCGAAATTCGGCGAGGTCACGCATTTCATCCACTCTGACATCTATCCTATTCCTGTGAATTTGTCAGATTTTTATTTCGTCCCGAGACAAAATAGAAAACGTGACCACATCGAATTTTTCAAATTCATGTCGTGCATCAACATCTCCATAAAAATGACCTCTTCCAGGTAAAGCATGTTGCCATTTGGATAACTTAGCAATCTATAGAGGGAAATCCCTCAATGGCAGAGACGTCAGAATATAATGTTTAGGAGTGAATGGAGTAGGAACACCGGCTGAATAAGCGATAAAAAGCGTGACGTAAAGCATTTTTCAAGGAAGGAAGCCTCTGTAGCCTCTATTTATCCTCTCTCCCTCTCACTCTGATATAAAAGCAGATCAAGGACAGATATTAAACACCACTATCTCGTGTGATTTCAGCGTGAGCGGACCTTCGTCTACTCAGCGTCTGTTTAGCATCTGGCGTCAGATTCCCACCAGCATCACGATGGGAGATTCGTCCAAATCGGACATCAGCTTGCAGGATGGACAACACAATCAACCTGCACCTTTCATGTCCATGGTCAAGAGAAACTATCACGAATACAACGACGATCGCATATGCCATTCCACCGTCAGAGGAATCGATTATCTCAGGGATCCGAGACTCAACAAGGTGAGTGAACGAAAAAAAAAATTAATTATATATAGTCTGCTCTCGATATAACGAACAGCGAGAGCAGGCTGGAACCGACCAAAATGCCCATACACATCTTGTAAGTGTAAATTAAGGCTGTCGTTATATAACGAATAAGAGTGGCTGCAGCTGGACCCTATACCAAAATGCATATACCTCTCGTTATAACGAACGTTTTGTATGACGAACCTAACCAACGTTCAGTATAACTATCCACTCGATATAACGAACAGAGTGGCTGCAGCTGGATCCTAACAAAAATACCTATAGGCCTACCTCTCGTGTAAATAGCCGAACGGTATCCCGCAATACTAAATGACTGGTTATAACGAGCATTCTGCTGTTCAAGTATAGCTATCCACTCGATATAACGAACAGAGTGGCTGGACACTATCAAAATGCGTGTATTGGCTTCTCCGTATAGCGAACGAATGCCCCATCCCCCCAGGCGTTCGTTATACCGAGAGCAAATCTGACTGTGGCGAAATATTGATTTAGCTAGGAACCATCAGCCCATGATAATTATAATCAAGTCCTCTCCGATGCAATTTCATTTCGTTCTCCCTTCAAAACTCGTATATAAACTATAAAATATCCCACATGACATGTTTTTTTTAATGCTCATTTAAGGTCTGTTTATATAAAAATGCGGTTTTTGTGCCGGGAAGTGGGTATTTTATGTTTTTAAAAAAAGCCCCCAACTAGCATATTTACCAGATCTTAAAAAGACAAATACGTGGAACCTATATATTAAAAGAAGAAAAAAAAATCGGGGTCTTTGTGCGTAAGGAATTTTTTAAGACAGGAAATGGGATGGCATATGCAGGAAGAATACGTGTAATAAAATAATAAAGTACATTGTAGAGGTCATGGATGCCTCAGGTAGGCTTAAGCACGATCTGGGTTGTGTGGTAACAATGTCCAGGGTGTGATGGGGATATCAAACAGGTGGTTTGTGAATCATCCGAATTCAACCTCCACCCCAGAGAGAGAGAGGGGGAACTCCCTCAAATTAAACCCATGTAATAAAATACTTTTTATATAGTGCTAGACAACACATGGTATGTTTTAAAAATTGCACACAGGCCATCTTCAGTACATGTGTAATTTAGTTGCAATATTAGTAGTTTTCACGTCCAAAAAAATAAGGACTTTCAATGGTAGCTCTACTGTAAAAAAATTTAAGGACCACTAGAGGAATGGTGTTGATGAAAGGGGCGCCGAAAACCAAAGCAGGGCGCTTAGTAAAGATTGTTACTGCCCCCCATATAGGGAAAAATGTAATAAAAACACTTAAAATCGGGAGAAAATACGTTAAAATATATTGCTGGCCAGGCCCCTGAGAATTTTGACCACCCTCCCCCCTCTTGTCTCTGATCATCAGAATTTCAAAAATTAAAGACTTTTCAAGCACCTTGACTGATTTTTAAAAAAGTAAGTACTTTTCGAGACCTTGAAATTCATCCAACCAAAAGTAAGCACTTTAACGACTTTCAAGAACCTGTACGATCCCTGTATACAGTCGGCTCTCAATATAACGAACGGGTCGTTATACCGAGAAGAAGGGATTTTCGTCGGGACCAGCCACTGGGTTCATTATATCGAAAGCCGATGTACTGTAGCTCTGCAGTTAGTAAATTGATATTGGGTATGATATAAATGTACATGTAGTTAGATCCATTAAAACATATTATAGCGTAGTAATTAAAACATGACACCATACTTTTTTTTTAAGACACGCGTGTTTTAGAAACATTTAAAGCATTTCACATAAAATCCGTGGCTACACGATGCTTAAATCAGACTAAATTACGTGAAATGGGATGAATTAGATAGATTATGAGGTGAATTAATGTGAAATTTACAGCTGATGAAACTGCCATTAGGCCATTAAACCAATTGTTAATAGTGTCAAATTAAAAGCACTATTAATCTTTGGTAAAAATGGTTTAATATACGTGTCGCAACTTATTTGAAATTTGCAGCGTGAATCGAGTCCTAGTTTTCAATTTTAATTGTGTCTACAATCAATTGTTTAGCTTCGAAATAACACGAAAATTGTGATAATCACTGGATTGTGCCATGGGCTTAGCCTTGAGGATAAAATCGGCTAATATCATCCCATTTAATATAACGAATGCAATTCTCCAATATAATAATCGTCACGTCATAGGATATCGTACGAGATTATTTAACAGACAGGAACAGGAGACTCTGTATAATATACAGTATATAATGATAAAAGAAACTTAAAATTACAAGTTAGCATATAATCACCAGATATAATTTTTCACTCAATTCGTGACACCAGACTCGTCTTGAGCTCGTCAAAATTGTCTGTCATCGTGTATCTATATTCATTTATGAAAATACTATCCTTGAACTCTTATTATAAGAAATGCGTCATTTTGTTTACCTTTTTATGAATTTTCCAAGCATTTTCCCCCCATTGAACAGGATGCTGGTTTTCACCGGGATTTCGATATACATGTATGTCACAATTATTGGCGCAGAAGGAAGCATTAAAAAAATGGGGAATTTGGAGAAAGTTAACAATCGCACTTTTATAAAACTATACGAGGCTAATTTTAAGCAATTATTTGTCGGTAATTTTGGTAAATCGATCGTTTTATCCGATTTTTTAAAACTTAAAACACGTTAACCCGGTGTGTATTAACACGTTTAAAAGAAAGAACAACAAGTAACAACTGAAATAGAACGCCGCACGGTGGCGCTATTTAGGCACGTGCAGATTAGGAGGGTAAACCTGTAGGGGGTAAACTCGAGGCATTTCAGCGTGGCCGACGCCCTAGCAACGCCGCCTGCTGGCAGTGCAGTATCGCTAATAATTTCTAATGGGATTTCAACGTAGATCCAGTATATGGCATTGAATGTACACGATCGTATTCAATTAATTTCGACGTAGATCATAAATTAAAAACACCCGGAAATTAATTGTAACATATGAACTTGCGCTATAATAATGTACATTAAATTGTTATTAAACCTCCATGTAGCCAATTTAAGAAAAAAATTAAGAAAAAACAAGAAAAGGTAAAAAATGGTAAAAACCATGTAAATTTTGGATGTCTTTAGCTTAATTGAATAAAATTTTGGTACATTTGTTTTGGGGCAGACTGTAGACACGTGATAGCCATAAAGGCCCTTTGACACTAGCCAAAGATGGGCTTATGAAAGCGCTGGTAGACTCCTTGGCCCTTTATAAACGTGGACATTTGACAAGGGTTAGGTCCTTCATCTTTGGCTAGGGTCAAGGAGCTGTTAGAAGGCCATTTTTGGCAAAATGGAGCCAAAATCGATATTTTATATATTTTTTTAGGGGATGGCTTTCACCCTGAAGGAACGACAGACTCTTGGAATCCACGGCCTGCTTCCGCCCAATTTCAAAACCCAGGACGAACAGCTCAGTTTAGTCATCCAAAACATAAACCGATATCAAGATAGCTTGAATCAATACATTTACTTGATGAGTTTGCAGGTAACTAAACAACAAATACAGTGGTTTACCACCTCGGTATACGTCTGCTTTGGGACAAGTCCTGCTGTTTTGAATTCTCGTAGGTTGGCAACCTAGCATGGCAACGGCGCATTGCGGGGAAAGCTAGCTCGCTTTTGCATTATCGCGTGTTACATCGAGGCGCAACGTGCTTCCCCGCAATGCACCTGTGCTGTGCTAGGTGGCCAAAACATGCAAGAATCCAAAATGCGAATTCGCAACTTTGCGATCGCAAATACACCAAGCGACACTTAATCGCAAACGTTCTACGACAATCTAATTGGACTTTTCGGCCTATCTTTAACGATTTATGTTTAAAAATCGCGCGATAATAGAGGTTATACCAAAATCCTAACACCGAAATCTAAAATAAGATGAATTTATTGCAAGTTCTGCCAATAATTCATATTTTTTTTTCATAAAATACCAAAACCTTAGTTATTAAGCAGTGTTTGCATTATTTCTTAAACCCTGTCGATGTATAACATGCCGATAACGATAGGCTTTTTTTTATGGGAACGGATTAATCATTTTTCCCGTATTTCTTATCGGGGAAAAAATCATTTGCTATAAGTCCATGGATCTGGAGCGGATTAAGGACTTATACCGAGGTACCGCTGTATGGGGCTATATACCATTACACAAGGCCCTTACTCGAGTAATCACGATGCGCTATTCGATAGGATCGCAACGAGCGGCTTTTCTACCGCACGCTGAGCGAATACGTGGAGCAGATGATGCCCATCGTCTACACACCGACCGTCGGCCTCGCTTGCCAAAAATACGGACTCATTTACCGAAGACCCAGGTAACGTGACCGCGCTAGGTCTCGGATAAAGTTGACGCGATCGTTAGGGCCCAGTGATCTCACGTTTGCCTTTTATTTCCACCCCGCAGAGGTCTCTTCATCACCATCCACGATGCCGGCCACGTCTACGACGTGCTTTGCAACTGGCCGGAATCGAACGTTAAGGTTGGTATCGAGAGCGTCTATTGGTCGCGGTTTCGTAAAAAAGTTTGCTAATCCTGCATAATCTTCTTCTTCGTGTTCGCACAGGCCATCGTGGTGACCGATGGAGAGAGGATCCTCGGACTGGGCGATCTCGGCGCTTACGGCATGGGAATTCCCGTGGGGAAGCTGGCATTGTACACTGCCCTTGCGGGAATCAAACCGCAGCAGACGCTGCCCATCGTCCTGGACGTCGGAACGGACAACGAGGTGAGCAGTCAAGGGGAGTGACAATTGTCTCTCGTGTTTAGATAGGTCGTGACAATTCTGTTTTATTTCCTGTATCCCCGTAAGCAACACTTGGCCGATCCGCTGTACATCGGATTGAGGCACAAGAGGATTCGTGGCAAAGCGTACGACGACTTCATCGACGAATTCATGAAGGCGGTGGTTGAAAGGTAAAATGCAGCCGGAAGAAGGCGACGAGGTTGATTTTCCACACCCGCTTATCGATTTTTGTGCCGACAGATACGGCCAGCACTGCTTGATCCAGTTCGAGGACTTTGGCAACCAGAACGCCTTCCGTCTCCTGGCCAAGTACAAGGACGGCTTCTGCACTTTCAACGACGACATCCAGGGCACGGCTTCGGTGGCCGTTGCTGGCATATTCGCCAGCCTGAGGATCACAGGCAAGAAGCTGTCCGAGAACAAGTTCCTGTTCCAGGGAGCCGGAGAGGTAAGACCCACGAGCAGTGTCGAAAGGACGTAGTCGTATGCTTAACTTATTACCCCGATTTTTTATACAAACAAAAAAAGGCTTCCATCGGCATCGCCATGCTCATCGTGATGGCCATGGAGGAAGAGGGACTCTCCAGGGCCGCTGCCCTCGAAAAGATCTGGATGGTCGATTCCAAGGGATTGATAACAAAAGTAATATCTCATCCGAATGCTTGATGTTTTCGGCATATGCGGATTCTGTTGATGTCGAGTAACTAAAATCAAGATTTGATTTGTTCAGGACAGACCAGCGGCGTCCCTCGGACACAAGAAAGACTTTGCCAAAGACCACAAACCCATGGCTAAACTGGAGGACGTGGTTCGCGAGGTGAAGCCGACGGCAATCATCGGTAAGCACATTGTCGAATGAAAATAAAAACCACCGATTTACGGACTCGCGTTTATCGGCTTCTTTCGCTCTCGTTTTTTTAGGTGCCGCAGCCATCGGCGGAGTCTTCACCGAACAGCTGCTTAAAGACATGGCGTCTTTCAACGACAAACCCGTCATCTTTGCGCTGAGCAATCCGACGAGCAAAGCAGAGTGCACCGCCGAGCAGGCGTACAAGTTCACGGACGTAAGTACGCGCGACTCTGTATTCGACATTCGGCAAACAAATGCCCAATCGTACCCATATTCATGAGAATGCTCCTGCATCAGTAGCGACTTTAGACATCGTCATTAAATTGAGCGAAGTGAATTTAAACCATTGCTGGGAACACTAAGCTCGGTCGATGGTTTCGAACGTTTGTGTTCGTAGATTAAAACTTTTAAACAGGCCCTTAGATAAGATTTCGCCGTCTGGTCCTCGGCGAGTCCCCGATTTGAGGAGCGAAGCATTTGTTACGCTCACGGAAATGCCGGCAAATCTGGCTGCCCTTGCGTCGGGACCATTTCCGCTTCCCGAATCTTGGTTATCCCGGTTGAGGATTCCAGGCGGGAGCGCAATATTACATAGAAGTAGCAACATGACCGATTACGATACGTTTACGCGTCATAAACTGTAATTTAGCGAATGGCGATGCGTCTTTTGGCACGAGATAATCATTTAAGACACATAACGTAACCGGTAAGCCCAAACAACCGTGCGGCTATTTCTCGCTAATCTCGGTTAAATGACGATTCCGAGACAAACATGTGCTTTGTTGCGTTTTTCAGGGCCGATGTGTGTTCGCCAGCGGTAGTCCGTTCGATCCCGTCAAGTACAAGGACCGCACCTTCTATCCCGGACAGGGAAACAATGCGTACATCTTTCCGGGAGTCGCGTTGGCAGTCGTTGCTTGCCAGATCAATCACGTCAGCGACAAGATCTTCCTTCTCGCCGCCAAGGTTAGTCTCCCGGCTTTTCACACCACGCAGATTTCCTCGCGCTGCCTTCGTAACCAACCTCTCGTCGTTTTTCTCTTCCGCTTGCAGACTCTCGCCGAAATGGTGACGCAGTCGAACTTGAGCGAAGGGAGGCTGTATCCTCCGCTGGACAACATCCGCGAATGTTCCGTCACCATCGCCAAGAAGGTGGCAGAGTACGCCTACAAGAACAAGCTGGCCTCTTTCTATCCCGAACCGGAGGACAAGGAATCCTTCATCCGATCTCACATGTACGACTATCATTATCCCGACGCCCTGCCGCAGAACTACGAATGGCCGGAATCGATCCACAAAAAGCATAATAGCAAGTAGGCGAGCCGGACGCGGTCGTTTAAGCGTTAGTAAGCGTCGTGCCGAGTAAAACAATGTTTTTTTTCAAAACCGTCGTTCCCGTTAAAAGTATAATGGCCCATCGACCAGTCCTTCTCCGTACTGTGATAATAACGTAAACGAGAATTTAAATCGTAAATTCACAAGACGAAACCGCGACGGAAAATAATGCCGCTCATTCGATCCGAAAGGATCTTTATAAATTCGGTACGAAACGTTTATAAAAAATAGTGGAAATGCAGATTCCAGCGACAACGGTAAACATTATTTTTAGGTTAAAAATAAGAAAATGTCTTAGGTGAGGTCTAAGAAACGTAGGCATTCCCTTTATATAAAACCAAATTTACGACCCGAGAGAGGAGACTCGAAACGAGAACCATTTCTACTTAAATGTTGTCCCACTTATCGATTTAGTAAATCAATGTCCGATCCAGGAATAACCGGAATCGAAGGCGCATCGCGAAATATGTATGTAAAGTTACAAATAAAGCGTGATTTATTGTTATTACAATTTCGTCAATTTAATTCTATGTGGGGATCGTGATATATTTTTCAATATCGGTACACTAGGCTATCGGTAAAACGGGACGATCACTCGTTATATAGAGCTATTAAAGGTATTTTTTCCGCTCCTGGGCAGTTTTCGTGGATTTTTATGACACCTAGCAATTTTTTGCCTTGACATCACTTGTCTTCTATCAAACACCGAAAATACAATTTTTGCTAATGCTGGAGAGAGTGTACGCACTAATGCTGCTTTCGCAGTATTTTAAGTACCCCTTAAATAACCCATAGAATGTTTTAAAATACATGTATTAACTTTAAAAAAGCAATCCTTAAAATTAATTAAAATAGGAATCTTAAGACGCAACGGGATGTTCTTTGTTTCTGACCTTTAAGACATCGAATCGTTGTTCGTTATAATAAGTCATTTAGTATTAGGGATAGTGAAGGGAAAGGCCGAACCGGACCGTTCGTTATTTCTAGCGTTATACCGAGAGGTTAAAACATGGGAGGTAGGCTGGTCGGGACCAGCCTTTCGGTTCGTTGTATTGAGCGGTTCGAATTGCTGTTCATTCTAAACAGCCATTTAGTATTGGTAGATAGTGAAGTGACCTTACGAACAGTTCGTAAAAAGAGCGTTCGTTATACCAAGAGGTTTATACGTGAAAGGTAGGCACTTTGGTCGGGACCAGGCTTTCTATTCTTTATATAGCGTGCGATTCGAATTGACGTTCGTTCTAAACAGTCATTTAATATTGTGGGATAGTGAAGGGACCGGCCGAACCTTCGTTACATCGAGCGGTTCGTAACACACAACATTCGTTATACCAAGAGGCTATGCTAAATGAAATATTTTTCTTAAGTTCCTAATAGGTATTTTTAACATTTGCATTTTTTTTGCACGTGCAATAATTTTTTACGTAATCCATTGTTTACAAGTAGAGAAAATTGCAAGAAAGGTTTTTAGTTTTAATGTATGATATTCCCCCAATCAGCCATTTGATTTGTGCATCGATACAAAGAAAATTTAAAAATGAGAATAAAAAACTCACCCTAATCCTTGGAATATAAGTTGTTTCAGTATCGTCTCATATTAAAACTTGTAGTGGTGACCATTCGTACATCTAGTAAAAGAAACAAAAATTAGTAAATGTCTTTCTTATAATACTCCAAAATACAAAAATCTTTGAATTTCTTTACTTACCAGCTAGTTTTAAAAATACGCCAGTCTTCCATCATCCGCGGTTTTCAATAAAGTCTTCGATCGCTTATAAATTCAACATAAAAAGCCAAGCATGTTATAAAAGCACATAATAGAATTGCGATAAATAGATTCGATAATGAAAACAAATTCAGCTTATTTAACATTTTAATCATAGGGTTTAATATGATACACGATTGCTCACCTTGTGTACGCTTTTTTCTGATATTCGAGTAAATATTAATATATATATACTTGACGGATAAAGGAAAATCATCGAGTAGTGAAAAGATCCCTTTTCGCGCAGTCGTAGTTACGTCTATATGTATCTTTTGTCTTATAAAATTCGCGACACTGAAAATTTGCCTTGCACTTTAAAAAAAGGCGAATTTCTTGAATTTAAGGAAATTTTTAATTTCCTAGTACGAGTTTGAGTTTTATCTAGAAGCGGTACATTTTTGAGCTAACTCGAATACATTTTGGCATACGTTGAAAATTTCAGTTTCGAGGGGCGAAACTATGAAAATTTCACGAAGGCCGAAGGGTCCTGCTCGGCGCAAAATAAATCCCAATTTATAATTTCAATAAATTCAAAAATAACGTACGAAACTCAAAATTTCAAATTTTTGTGCAAAACAAAAAAAATGGAGAATTTTTTCTCGTGTTGTTGAATTCCACGTTTTTCGAGTTACGTTACGATCATTAAATACTAAATTATTGAATTAAAGTTGGTCGTGGTAATATTATCCAGTAGATTAGCTGAAAAAAATCGAGCATATTTCAAGACATCCCGTTAAATCTTCAAGGACCGTGATCTTGGAAATTGAAATTCGGAAATTATTCTTTGAAATACGTGGGACGAGGTCCTAAAATTAAATCGGGGGCTCCGTTTACGGGATTGCGCGAGTATACATATACATATATATAAATTCTAGACGGTTTTGGAATGAATGTACAGCCATCGGGGAAACATTTCTTACCAAAAGTTAGACTAGAAGGTTCAAGAAGGGAATTGGGATCTTGGACCTTGAAATAAACAAAAACAAAAAAATAAGCGAATCCAGAAACGGTTAGAAATAAACATCGCAAATATTGGGACCGCGGTCCACGGCTCGAAAAGAAAGCGTAGTCTCATCGAAGGATGGTCTCGTATGCCGTCAGAAAAAAAAGAGATGGAATTGAAGTCTTAAGAGGTAGAAGTCTGGTAAAGAAATGAGGTTAGAAAATCGATTTTGCAAAATGGCAGGGTTGGTACAGATGAAGTGTACTATACAAATATTTAAACAAATAATATAATATTTATGCTAGATCCTCGTACTATGCTTGTTCCAATCGGTTTCCAAAATTAAATAAAAAAATAATTTAGAAAAAAAGGCTCATTCTACAACCCAAAAAAAATTGAGGGTATGCAACCCTCTTAAATGTAAAGAATGTCTATTTTCAAACAGATTTATTGTTACAGTGACACCAAAAAGTATTGGCAAAATCACTTTTTTTATGAAATAATTTTAGAAAATATACATTATGTTATAAATGATTTAATAAAACATCTTACAAAATTTGAAACAGTTTTAATAAACGCTATTCAAATAAATTTAAAATAACCGAAAATCGAAAAACCATAGATGTTTAGGCGAGCCACATGAGCACGTGCTAAATTTGTATTGGAAGACTGACAGGTTTTCAGACTTGTTCTGAGAAATCAAAATAAGTCTTAATGGATTTTTGTCAAATGCATGGCATCAAACATCGTAGATTGATATCATGAACTATCTAAAACATTCCATAGAGCTAAGCTGGTGAAGCTGGTGCATGCTTGGTATACCAAACATGCACCAGCTTATCTCTATTAAACATCATACATCCTAAAATAAAACATACATGTTTTATTTTAGGAAGATGTATGATGCTGATGCCAAGGATTTGACAAAAATCCATTAACACTTATTTTGATTTTTCAGAACAAGTATAATAACCGGTCATTCTTCAATACAAATTTATCATACGCAAATACGGCTTGTCTATACTTTTTATTTATTTATTTGAATAGCGTTTATTATAACTCTTTCAAATTTTGTAGGATGATTTATTAAAACATTTATAACAAAATGTATGTTTCCGTTTTTAACTAATCAATGCAATTATTTTCAGAGTAATTCATAACAAAGTGCTAGTGCCAATACTTTTTGGTGCCACTAAAATGCGAGTATTTTGACAGTCTCGAATACGAGAATTTGCTTTCGATAATCTTAAATGCCGATAAGTAACTTTTTTGGTTAATTCTCCCATAATTATCAAAAATGTGTTAGATTAAACAACAAGAAAAACTCCAAATTTATAATTTTTTAAATTAAACGTTAGTTAAATACCGGAGAAAACACAACGAGAGGTGGGGCAATCAACCATTCAATTTCTAACTTTTGCGTCATGCCAGGTTTTGTCGTTAGACCGCTATCGTTTTAGACGTTAGAAAATAATTTTGGAAAGTGGGAGTTTGCGGCTCAAGAAAACAAGCTCAAATCTTTACATTTCACGTCATGCGGGGAAGAGTAAAGTCAGCACTGGGACCCGTGTCTCCGCAACCCCGTTTTTTATAAGACGCGACAAGTTTTGACGCTTGACCGCTATCGTTTTAGACGTTAGAAAATACGCGGTAAAAAAATCTGCGGCTCGCTTTCAAGAGAACGGAGCGAGTTGGGAAACCGCTATCGTTTTAGGCCCGATGCGTGTGCCATGCGGTGCCGTCTTGCGACTCGGCGAGACGCTATTTCGAATGGCGTGCTGCAAACGTGCGCGCGTTACAAATGCGGTAACGTGCCATTGGAATATTAGCGTTTCGCTTTCCGGAGAATTACGGAGTGGGAAAAGTCGCAATCCCGCACCCGGATGGCTCTAAAAAGTAGGAATGTGATTTGCAAACCAGTCGATGCTCTTCGGCCACGCTCTTAAAACCGACAGTGTATTATTTCGCAACGCCCAAAAAATTATTAAAAATAAATTTTTCAGCAAATCACGAAAGAAAAATGTGCTCGTGCGAAACCCAAAACAACGGAGTCGGAATCGCGCATAAGAACCTACGCCGACGGGTGTAAAAAACGTCAGTTTACCGTAACGAAGACGGGCAAGCGCACTCAGGAACCAAAAAACTGCGATGATGAGCATCGATCGAGGGAAGTAAGTCAGACAGAAGACAGAAGAGACAGAGATATAGACAGAGAGAGAGAGAAAGAAGGCTTGAGTCAGAGAGAACAAGTACAAAGTCAGGAAGTTCACCTTTTTGAAGATGAGGAAGTAGTAGAAGGTGAAAGTTACGTTTTTCCGGCGTCTTTTTTCCTCCATCTTCGACGGGACGACGATTGAGCCGAGTAGTTAAGTAGAATAGTTTAAAAAGCAGCATCGGACTTTGAGAAAAAACACAGCGAGCGGTAACAATCAACCCGGTGAGGAAGCGAGGGGGATGGGGGGAATTGCCGTTCATACATTTTAGGGGATTGACGAAGACTAAAAAGTCACACTTACGAGTTCCGTTGGCAGAGAAAGCGAGAACGTTGTACGCCTTCAACATATATTTATGCGTGGTTCCCCCGCCCGTCACTCACCTTTCTTCCCAGAGTCTCCGCGCTGTACGCGGTAAACGAAGACGTTTGGAGTGGGAGGAGGGGACAGGGTGGTTCTGGAATAATATCTGCACGGAGCTAGGATATGAAGAAGGGTCGAGAGCGCAGGAACCGACTTCTCACGTACTGCCATCGTCGTCCCAAGCCTCACTGTCATATTCACTTTCTTCCTCCGTGTCGGAGTCGGAGAACTCCATGGCAACGCGTCTGGCCAGAATGGAAGCCACGTCGTGGGGCGCTGTGTGCTTGTCCACTTCCTTCTGCTTGTTGTCCTCGACTTTTCGTAGTTTGATACCTGGTAATTAAATGGGGAAAGAATTTTGGATAAGTATCTCGTAGACGAAACTTAAACCCGAACCGTTGATCGCCAAGAAGATTGGAAATCCGTTCGTTACATCGAGAGGTCTGTTTTTACATATTTTTTTCGCTCCTAGCCGACCTTCAAGGCTTTTTAAGACACCTAGCCAGTTTTTTTGCCTCGATAGCACTTTTGGTCTTCTATCGAACACCGGAAATGCAATTTTTGCCAAATGCCGGAGTGAGTGCCCGCAACTAATGCTGCTTTTGCGGTATTTTGAGTACCCCTTAAATAAGCGTTGGAATGTTTAAAGATATTAAATTTTAAAATCTACGACATAGAATCGTCGCTCGTTATAAACAGTCATTTAGTGCTATTGGGGGATATTGAAGGGACCGGCCAAACGGTTCGTTATACGGAGCAGTTTGTTAAACAGAACGTGTGTTATACTGAGAGGCTAATACATGAAAGGTATAGGCATCTTGGTCGGAACCAGCTGAATTGTTCGATACAACGAGCGGCTCGTTATACCAAGAAGTATGGGCATTTTTATTGGGGGGACCAGCCAAATTGTTCATTATATCGAGCGGATCTTTACATAGAACGTTTGTTATACTGAGAGACTATAAATGAAAGGATAGGCAACTTGGTCGGAAACCAGCCGAACTGCTCGTTATACCGAGATTAGGTATGGGCATTTAGATCGTGACCAGCCAAACCGTGCATTATATTGAGCGGATCATTATAAGTTATATCGAGCGATTCGTAATTCAGAACGTTCGTTAAATCGAGCGATTCGTAATTCAGAACGTTCGTTAAATCGAGCGATTCGTAATTCAGAACGTTCGTTATACAGAGCGGCGAATACATGATGGGCATAGGAATTTTGGTCGGGATCAGCCACTCTGTTCGTTATATCAAGCACCGACCGAATAGCGAAATCTGTTGCAGATAAAAAAATGTCATAATTAGAAATTGAACTTACCTTCTCGAATGGCGGCCAATAGATCGCTGCGCGCATCAGGGATGTGCGGCAGCTGAGCGTGCGACCGTCCCCTCGATTCTCCCTCTGCCATTTTTGTGGTGCTGACCTTGGGGGAGTTGGTGCCCATTGCATCAGGAGGCGCCGCAGCGGGGGGTTTCTGCTTCCCGACGTCGCCGTTGGCCACAATGGGGCCGTTGCTGAGCGCCGGCAGCGGCGGCGGCGGAGGAGGTGGCGGTGGAGCAGCAGGGACGACGCCAACCGGAGGCGTCGAGCCCGTGGATCCCGTGGAGGGCGGCGGTGGTGACGGCATGTCCTCAGACGGGATCTTGGCCGGGAAATCCTTGTCGGGAGTAGGGGGCGGAGGTGGGAGGTCCATACTGTCCGGGGTTCCCTGTTCTGGCATTTCTCCCTGCCCTCCTCCCATCTGGTTGTACGTCTGGTTGTGGGTCGGCGTTGCATTGAGCGAGGTCGGTGATCCGGGAGTCGACGATCGGCTAAGCATGGGACCGCTTTTCTGGTGCAGGTGCGAGGGGATGGGTCCGTTTGGAAAGTTGTCGTTGGGAGGCGGGGGAGGGGGCGGCAGGCTCTCCCTGTTCTGCGGCTTCCTGACGGGGGTGCCGCTCTGGCTGGGTCCTAGTACGGGAGTGGAGCTTCCACTGCCGCCGCTGGGCGGTGCCGGGGGAGGATGCACCGGCCGCGAGGCTGCGGTTCCTCCCTGCGATCCCTTCCGCGATATCGTGTACGGGTACGAGTTGGGGTCCGTGGTTGCCGTGTAGGGCGGCGGCGGCTGCCACTGGGAGTACGGCGGTTGCTCGATGTGGTTGGGTTGCAGGGCTTGCGGGTGGTGGTAGTTGCCGCCAGACGGGGTGATTCCGTTGCGGCCGTAGATGCTCTGCGGGTCGTATCCCGGGTGCAGCTCCAGGCTGTTTGGCCTGAGCGGAGGCTGCTGACCGGGGTCGTAGTGGTTGCTCTGCTGGTAGCCGCCTTGCCGCAGTTGGCCCGCGGCGCTGCCGTAGCCACCGGTCTGGTCGTAGATCTCGTGCTTGGGAATGCGGCTGATGAACATCTCGCGCGTGTTCTGGGGCTGGCGGACCTTCCGGTGACTGCCTTTGCCGTCTTGTTTCGGCCTGTGAGGCTGTTGATGGTGAACAAAAAAAAAAAAGAAAACACGAGGATGTTCAATTTACGCAATTATGAGAAGCTAAGAGCGATTATAAAATTGACGTGTGACGAGCCTGTGATCTTACGTGCCACGTGACTGAAAAGTTACGAAGATCAATTCCGTGACTGGATTTCAACTAATTTTAAACCAAATTTGCTTTTTACTAAATTAAAATCTATTCAAAGACTAGATTTCAAATAGTTTTTAACCTTATTTGTGTTAAACTAAATTGAAACCCGTATCGATACTAGATTTAGACAAAATCAGTCTTATTTAAACGGTTAAACACCAATCTGTGATTTATTCCGAGACTATATTTAAACAAAATCTGCCTTATTTAAACGGTTAAAAAAAATTCCGCAACTAGTTCCTAATCAAATTTGCTTACTACTAAATTTAACTCAGTTCCGTGACTAGATTTAAACTAGTTTTTAATCAAATTTGCTTCCTACAAAACTTAAATCTATTCCGAGACTAGATTAAAAATCACACGGTGACTTACTAGTACATGTAGATTTCAACTAGCCTTTAACCAGATTCACAATCTATGTTACTTAAAATTTCACGACGTTGAAATCCTTACACAAAACAGTCCGTTTCTACTCACTCTGTTTCTCCCCTTGTCCTGCATGATCTTCTCCATCCTCTCTGTATCCTTGAGCATCTCCTGCCTCCACAGCTCGAAGAAGTAGTTTGGATCCGTGTAGAACTTCAGTCCGTTCTTGCCGTCGTCCCTGTACGGATTCAGTTTGTCGAGCGGCGGCGGACGATCGCACTGGTTGTACGTCTCCAGCATGGCCGCCGGGATGGATTCCCTGGAGACGACCTGTTGCTCAAAGATGGTGGTGCTCTTGAACGCTTTTCTCAAGTGGATGTCTTGGAGCGAGACTAAAAAAAAAAATTAAAATACGCGAGTGTGAATCCGTGAACTCCGAACGGAGAAACGAAATTCCGGACGCGCGCCCCATTTACCTTCTTCCACGTTAGAGTCCAGCTGCGTGACTTTGACCGCCAGTCTGTCGATGCGCCCTTGCAGGGAACTGGACCTCTGCACCAGGTTCACCGTATCGTAGTAGAGTTCTCCGAACAGATCCTCGGCGTGTTTGCTGAGGCTGCTCAGCTGTCGGATGACGTTGGCCAGGGTGCCGTTGGTGACGCATTCCAGCTCGTTGGGCACGGTCCTCCTCAGCGTCTGCGTCTGGCTCGCCGGGGTATCTTCGGGAAGGATCCCCCGGCATATGTGGACCGGTTCCGTCACTCGCTTCTGCAGCGGCATTTCTCAGCGGTTGGGGGGGAGGGATTCACAGATGCCTCGCGTCGGTTTGCGCACAGTGATGACGGCGACGCCTCAAGTCAGCTACACGGAAGATGAAAAATCAAAAATTAACTGGTTTTCGACACGAGACCCCCGGGTTTGGGGTTCTGGAGAACCCTAGCAAGAACCCTGAAGATGTGACGAAGAGAGCAAGGATCCATAGATTACTGGATCAGGAGACATCAAGTTCACTTTAGAAAAATGGCTGAAACGTGAAGTGCCGTAATACCTTTACGACAAAAATGCTAATCGATGTTATTACTCGAAACATTTAGCTTAAAAGCGAACACTCTGCATTTTGCCCAGGAGGACTGTGAGCATTCAGAGTGCGGACACATATGGGGATTAGAAGATGAAAAACTCCCCAAGGAGCAACCACACCCAAAAGTCCCGAGCCCACAAAACCATCGATTTTTTATGTTTTCGGAGACATAAACACTAACAGGAGCATTTTGAAACTGCCAACAAAACCGTGCACTTGATGGCTGATGTTAAAACTGACTACCATAAGTAAAATACAGCTGGCTCTCGATATAACGAACGCCAATGGCACGCAATTATAATAGAAATTAGAGTTACAGAAACACTAAATGAAAAAAAGTAGATATAAAACACCGAAAACAACGTTACAAAAATGCCTAATCTGTCATATGAACCAATATTTACAGTTGGAAATCGCACACGTAGGTCGCTAAAAAGCAAATAACAAAACGTTCATACAAATGATAAGAAAATAAAATTCCAAGTTCCAGTCTTGTGTTTGAAATGGGTGAACATTGTGGCGCCACTAAATCCTAATTGTCACAAAATATTGTAAAAATAACTATAGAATTTCAAGCACCAGTAAAATACTCAAAGATAACATTTATAGATCAATACGATTTTCAAAGATTTTACAAATGGACAGAATCAGAGAATGTTATATGCAAATCCAGCACTGGATTTTCTAAATTAATTAACCTAAAAATTGAAATTTAACCTATTTTTACGAGTTTCTAAACACATTTGTTAAACTGAAAAGATAAAATTGACCAATTTATAATAAACTGAAAGTGAAAATTGAATCAATTTCATCAGTTTGTAAAGTTTAGTATTTTTTATTAAGCTAAAAATTCAAAATGTAGGCTACCACATTTTTAACAGCCTTAAAACTGAAATTTAAGCACTTTATTTAGAAAATTTAGAAATTCAATTTAAAAAAGAAAATTTAAGCATGAAATTTAACCATTTTTCATCATTCATAACTATGACTATTTTTATTATTTAAACTAAAAACTCAAAATTCCCCGATAACTAAGTTAAAAATTAAAATTTAGCCCATTTACAATCAGATTACAAACTGCAAATTAATAAACTAAAAATCGAAATTTAAACCTATTTTGATCACACTTATTAGGCCTATTTTGTAACCTAAAAATTAAGAATTCCCCATCAAAATTAAAAAACCAAGTTTTTTTACTTCCCATTTTAAGTGAACCTAAAATTTCATAATTGGTAAATTTATAATAGGCTAAACTAAAAAACTCAAATTTAGCGAATTTTGATCAGTTAATAAACTGACGATTTTAAACTTTACTCAAAATTCACAAATAGAAATTAAAATTTAAACAATATTCATCAGTTTTTTTATTGTCCATTTTAAGTAAACCAGAAACTCTTAATTGGCCAATTTATAATAACCTCAAAACTAAAATTTAGCCAATTTTGATCACACTCAAAAACTGCCTATATTTTTTAAACCGAAAATTCAAAAATGTACAAAATTTTCATCAGTTTTTTTACTGCCTATTTTAAGTAAACTTAAAATTCATAATTGGCAAATTTACAATAACCTAAAAACTCAAATTTAACCAATTTTCATCACACTCAAAAACGCCCTATAATTTTAAAACTAAAAATTCAAAATTTCCCAAATATCATTAAACCAAAATTTAAATTCGACAATTTCAGGGCTAAATTTCCCCAACCACATATCACAGAAGACTTTAAATCTACCAAATGTTGTCTAGTGTAAAAAAAAACCCGAATCCAAGCTAAATTTTCGTTGAACATTATACATGTACATGTGTAGTTGGACGTTATATAAGATTTAGCTATAGGCCTATCCAATTTACACGATCACCGTAGTCCTATTTCACAGGAGACGAAGCAAAACGAAATGCAAAAGACTCAATTTTACGACTCCAGGATTTTCATCTTCCTTCATTTATGTTATGCTTCAAGAAAAATGCAAAAATGCAGCACATGTTTTTGGCATGCGAAAGCGTCTCCACCCACTCTATTTACTACGTTTACATCGTAATAACGGTTCATGTACAACTATTTACAACACCTTTCCCAGTAATTCATCTTGAATTATTAAGCAAGAAGAAGAAAAAAAATCATAGGATTAAGCTTTAGCTTTTAAGCTCCAGAATCAGATTCGCAGCTACGCCTCGAAATCATAAAAACAGGGAGCTGAATTACGTCATTTGGACAAGCTATTCATCCGCATTGCGAAATTCAGCGAAAGTTAAAGGGTATGCGGGTGTGGTCGAGTTAAAACCAAAAGCCCAGGTCACGAATTCTGTCTTTGTTTAAAGACGAAGAAATGCTCTGCATCGTCCAAGTTGGAAGTGGATAAAACGCGTGACCACGCCAAATCCAGCAAATTTGTGCACACATACACCACATATACTTCATAATACATTACTTGCATTGCATACAGTCACTAATTACAGATGAAATTCTGACATTTATTCCATCTATTAAAAAAATCATGACTATTTTAATTAAACACGTTTAAAACTTTTGCTCCTATATAACTAAATTAAAAATTGAATCTTTGAATGATTCATAATGGCACGAAAAAAATAAAATAAAAATAGTCGGGTACAATGGTGCTATTGTTTAAATTGCTCGAAACAGATACTTGAAACGCGTATGAAATTTCACTCGACAAGTATTAAAAGTATCAAAGAAATTAGGTCTAGGCCTACGTGAAACACAATGGAATCTTACAACGAAAACCATTGGTATAAAATACTCATTTCCCTGCATTGTACGGCGACAAAAATGGCCGTCAAAAACCCAATATTATAGACAGTTAGACACTATACCAATATATCACGGGCAGGATATGAACAATGATTAAAAGCGCCAAGAAATAAGGTCAGGCCAATCCTATATATATTAGATGACGGAATCAGAGTACATTGTAGATATATAGCAGTTGACATTAATAAAACTGCGCTCAATTTGTCAACCAACTTTTCATTACTTTTAACAATGGGCTGCATGGTTGCATACATTAGTTGCTATTGAAAACTGATACTAAAAACATGACTTTTATATAATGCATGAATTTCAAACACTTTTGAAGAAAAGAAAAGAAAAAATAAAAAAACGGCACGCGCAGAGAAATTTGGAATGCATTCATGTAGAAAAAATATCTAATTTCAAATTTCCGTAGAACATCGGGCACGTGAAGGGAAATTTCGAATGTATACAGTATAGAACATATGTGGCACGCGTAGTCGCGTAGAACAAAGCTGGACAAATTCCACATTTCCGTAGAGCGTTTGTACGTGCCAATGTTAGGGACCATCCATAAAAGACGTCTGCGATTAAGGGGGGGGGGGGGGGGGGGGGGGG
>JAQGCC010001289.1:0-24888 GCA_034698905.1 Xestoiulus laeticollis | reverse complement strand
TTACAACTTTCGTAAATCACGTAAAAGTGCGAGATTGTACAACTACGAACCTCAACTTGAGTACCCCTATTATATACTTTATTTGTAGTAAACTTTAAAAAACTACAAAAAAATATGTAAAAATTGTAGGCCTACTTTCAATTTTCTAAGATGTCTCCCTAAATGTAAGATGGTTTGGGGTTAATTTGAATTGGATCAAATAGACAACTTATAATATTAAACTTTCATATATAACCTCAAATAACTCAACATTTTAAAAACAATTCTGGTATTCATCTTAATTATCATGTTTTAGATTTGTATGCATGTGTAATCAACTAACAAAAAATATATGAAAATTTAATATTACAACATGTCTATTTGATCCCATAGAAATTAACTACCAATCCATCCTCAATTTAGGGGGACTAAGGGGGCATCTTCGAAAATTTAAAATAGGCTTACAATTTTTACATATTTTTATGTGGTTATTTTTAGTTTTACTACAAATAAGGTATATTGTTTTAAGAGATATGATACGATCACTCGGAAAAAAATATATAAAACTTGTAGGCCTACTTTGAATTTTTGAATTTACTCCACTTCAATTTGGGTATTCAATTTGAGTATTCAATTTGGGTATGAAAATCACCATAAAAAAACTCCAAACACCCAAACATCCCATTTAACCCAATTCTGGTTCATATTTTAAGTATATTTTTATTGAGTAACCTTTATTTACTTATTCTTAATTTAAACACATAAATTGAACCCAAAACTGAGTTAAGTATGCATAACTAAACACAATGGATTACCGTTCAACCCAACTTTATATTGTTTAGGGTTAATTTTATAAGATATTCACCATTTCATTAATATTTTAATTTTAAATCTGGTGACGTTGCTTTTCATATACATGTATATAAAGTCAGTTCTATTACTAGATCTATATTTTTCCACCCCACTTCCTTATATGGAAGTACATTTATAAGATTGAGATTTAGCGTCTTTTCTGAAGTACTTACTTGCAAGGAAGCTTCCTTATCTTCCTTGAAATTTATTACATGCTTCAACACACTTCGGGGTTAATAAACGAAGCTTTTTACGCAACATTTCGTCAAGATCTTGGCTTTATTTAATCCTGAAGAATTACCAGTATCACAAAATTACAATCGGGGACTAAATCTTATCTAAATTGCACGCTTTGGTAAGCTTGCAAAAAACGTTGCAAAAACGAGGTGCTTAACAGATTTAAGATCATGTAATAAACTAAGTAGATTAACCACGCGAACCATTTCAAAGTGTTTCGTATATTTATTTTGGAAAGTTCAAGGACTTTCCTTAAATTTTCAAAGACCTTTTCCAACAACCCTTTACAACCATGTCTTTTTCGAAGAGCTCTTTAAACTTTTATATAATGAAAATATCGAGTTATTTTTAATGCTGACTTAGTCTGATAAACTTTATATACAAAAAATTATGAAATATGTATACAAGAAAGTGTAAAATTTGTATACAAAGTATATATATATATTTTTTTTTTCGTATTTCTTATAGTACACTTTACAGTAAAGTATAATAAGAAAAGTATACTCGATTTTCAATTGTCGAAAGAAGTATATATATAATTTAGTATACCAAGTGCACTTTTTTAGAACAACTTAGTATACTTTATAGTATATACTTTCGTAGTACACTTTACAGTAAGTATACTAGGAATAGTATTTGTAGTTTGTCGAAAGAAGTATACAATTTAGTATACTTTTGTAAATTTCAAAGTACACTTTATAGTAAAGTATACTATAGGAAAAGTACACTATTTGTAGTTTGTCGAAAGAAGTATACAATTTAGTATACTAAGTGCACATTTTTGGAACAACTTAGTATGCTTTATAGTATACTTCCGTATGCTTCCAAGTACACTTTACAGTAAAGCATACTATGAAAAGTATACTTCAAAGCACACTTTACAGTAATGCACTTTTTTGGACAACTTAGTATACTTAGTATTTAGAAAAGTATACTAAGTACACTTAAGATTTTGACAAGGGAAATCAGGTAGCATGGATTTGAATATAACAGTCCTAGTCAAAATGAAAGTTTACTTTTTAAAGTATACTAAGTGCACTTTTTGGAACAACTTAGTAGACAATACTTAGTATTTGGTAAAGTAAACTAAGTGTAATGTTGATTTTGACAAGGGAATTGTTATAATCAAGCCTCATTTCAGTGATTAATTTAGTAATTCTATCATATTTCAGTAATTACTATTTTACTACGTTCAATAAACTTGATAACTTTCTATAAAAAAAAGTATTTCACTTTTTTTATGAAATATTTGACACAAATTTTAAACATAATTTCAGACTTTTTTCACTGTGCTAAAAATATACATTTCCTTATTTTCAAGGCGACTGAATTCCCTTCATTTAGTCTACTTAAAACATCTGTTATAACAAGTACAGCTTTGGTATTTAGGAAATACAAAATAATCGATATTTTGCTAATCGGCTATCAGTTCGTAATTTTATGCCAGAGATTTTTAAACGTTTTTTTTTTTCTGAATCTCTATTTTTAATGCCTGTTGACAGGACACTTGAAATTGACTTTGCAAAGTAATCTAATATCTAAAATGCACTTTGGTAGAGAAAAAAAGCTTTGGCTTCGGCAATTATGACTAAAAAGGACTTAGTGCACGCTTGTTTACCATCCAAATGGCAGTTTTTCAACCAATTTGTAATTTTATCATCTATCTGGATACTAGAAATGAACATCGACATTTTCACCATACAACTTATATTAATAAGGGATGTAACACATGCATGCATTTATTTGCTTAATGTAGGGTACTGAGTTGAAGCTCGTATCCATGACGTCATGTGAGCTCACGTGATGGCACGAGATCATTTATATAATGTAGGTATACTGATTGTAATTTTATGCCAGAGATTCTTAAACGATTTTTTCTACGCTAACGTGGGAGCGCAGAGGTCCCCGGTAATGGTCAACTTAAACTGGTGACAGACTAACATCACGTCATGTGAACTCACGTGATGGAACGAGCTCATTTATAGGTATACTGATTGTAATTTTATGCTAGAGATTTTTAAACGATTTTTTTCTACGTTTTCGCGCTACATTCTACGTTAACGTGGGAGCGCAGAGGTCCCCGGTAATGGCCAATTTAAGCTGGGGACAGACTATACCATCACGTCATGTGAGATCACGTGATGGCACGAGCTTATTTATAGGTATACTGATTGTAATTTTATGCCAGAGATTTTTAAACGATTTTTTTCTACGTTTACGTGCTACATTCTACGTTAACGTGGGAGCGCAGAGGTCCCCGGTAATGGTCAACTTAAACTGGTGACAGACTAACATCACGTCATGTGAACTCACGTGATGGCACGAGCTCATTTATAGGTATAGTGATTGTAATTTTATGCCAGAGATTTTTAAACGATTTTTTTCTACGTTTACGTGCTACGTCAAAATGACGAAAATTGCTACTTGGGAAGAACCTAAGACATGTTTTTTTTTTTCTTAAACTTCATGTCAGACTTTAGCCAACATATTATTCGCCAGAATGGTCTGAATTTGATAAACATTTATTTCCAGGGAAGGTATTCTCTACAGGGTTTCGAATTTCAATTGAATTTTTCAATAATTTAATTTGGAAACTAACATACATGCTCGTTGAACACGGTTTCTTGAAAATTCGCAACAAGAAGTTTGGTGAGGCGAAATAAAAAAAAATCCTAATAAATGGCATATTTTCGTCTCTTTGCATTTATTGATTTATTGGATGTTCAACAAGAATGTTGTCTTTGGATAACTCTATTCTTGCCTCGTGTCTCGCAAATTGCTCAAAAATCTAACCTTGTTTCATTAAGTGCATTTTTGGATGTAGGCCTAGAGGAGGAGGAGTGAAATACATGTCACCAATTGTAAATTACTAATGTCTCATGTGAAATTGAATACCATAGATTAAGCAGAATTGATGGCATTTTTGGCTTTTTCATTCCGAATTCCAGGAACCTTTTGCTTACCCAGGATGCTTTATACCCTTTATCAAAGGTTCTTTATAAAGGGGTTTTTATATATATATAGTCCTTTTTTTTACCATGAAATAGTGGCTTGCCATAGGGTGTTAAAATGGTTGTTATGGAGACATGAATATGAAGATGCGTTTGCACGTTTGACATTTTCCCATTTGAAAATGAATCTTTTTAATCTATTATGCATTAAGCTCTGTTGTGCTGTTTTAGATTTTTGTTTTTTTAAGAGGGGGAAATAAGCTTATAATGAAGCATCAAGATGGTTAAAGAATTAAAATGCCACCCAGACTTGGAAAAACTATTAGCTTGGTGTGGAATGGATAAATTATGTACATAACTATTTATGTTTAAATCAACCAGATGACAAACTGTGTTTTTAATAATTTGGGTTTCAGTTGGCTGATATTCAAATGAAAATATGGTTTACAATTTAAGTTATCAATGAAATCTGGCTTAAAAATTAAAACCATATTTAATCACATATTGAAATAGTTTATGTAATTTACTCATCAAAAATATCAGATCAAAAATAGGCTACACAATGTATCAAAAATACTACAAATGTCAGGTAGGCTATATAGTTTTTTCAAACATACACATTTTAAAATATATTTTTAGCTTTATTGCATCTTTATAATCCATATACAATTTTATTTCATATTTCATATTGCATATAAGAAAATGATTACAGTAGGGCCTATTATATAATATTCTATATTAATTTATTATTTTGTCAATTAAATCGACATCCTCTTTTAGCATTTTTTACATTTATAGTAATATTTTGCACTTTATCTAAAATGTATTTCGATAAAACTAGTTAAAAATTAACAAGTATATACATGTATATTGTAAATTATGTGTTAACTATAAGCAATATAATTTTAAAATCCTGTTAAATTGATATTCTTGAGGTTTCCTCGTGTGATTTTTATCTATGTAAAACCATCAGAATTACTTGGACTATCTTTAGATATACAGTAGAACCTGTCTAAAATAATACATTTGGAACCAGGGTTAAGAATTTTTTTTAGACAGGTTATTATTTCAGACAGGTTCATCTGTAAACATGCAACATTGTACACAGCTGCAAATTAGGGAATTTCCCCTTTTTGAATCTTTCATGAGTAGCTAGCTATTGGTAGACAATATTTACACAGCTGCAAAATAGGGAATTTCCCTGCATTTTCCTGACATTTTTGTTTCCATGTGTGATATTTTTTATGAAGTTCCATTGTTGATATTCCCTTAAAATTCCATTGGGACCAATATAAATTATTAAATATCACTTTATTGTAGTTTGTTATTTTATACGTGGGTCCCAAGTCTGAGACCTGTACATGTTATTATTTTAAAGAGGATATTATTATACACAGGATTATTTTAGACAGGTTCTACTGTATGTATAAATATTTTTCGTAAACAAATGGCAAAAATGGATCCTGAAAACCATTGATTTAATTTATTACTAGTGCATTAACTTCTAAGATGATGTAGTGTACCCAGCTGTGCTTAAATTGACTGCAGGCTCATATTCAATATATTTATATTAACTTTTAGTCCATCAGAAATAAGCAGTTACAGAAAATTGACCATTAACACCATATGTGGCTTCTTTCCTAAAATATCTTTAAATCCTTTAGCTTAATAGCCAATTTTAGCTTTTCTGATCAGTTCACATTTCATGGAAGATTTTTGAATATAGAAAAATACCTGAGGCTTGATAGGCATTCTTATAATATTTAATAATTAATAATTTATTAAATTCATCCCTGTTGCTTGCCAATTTTGAGATTTAATAGCCAATTAGCCTCATTTATAAGTAATAAATTTAAAAAATAAAATTGATCTCCTAGCCTGCTAATAAATAAGGGACTATGACTACATTAATTTTTTCATTTTTTTAATTGCATTATCAAATACAAGTGAGATAGTGCAATCTGTTTGGCACAATCTGGTAGATAATAAATAACCCTTAGCTAACACAGTCATTCATCTTTAAACTGTGATGCATCATCTCCTGCTTTATTATGATAAATTCATTAGGCTTAAACCTAATTACCCTTTTTAAAACAATTCATCTAGAAGTATCTTGTATTTAAATTTTTTTTTTCATTTTAGGAGTGTAACAACATCGCCATGGGTTACCTTTATCTTCATTGATTTGTCCAACAATTGGAAGCAGATATATTTAGATAATTTATCTTATTCAATGGGAATATTTTTTTTCAAAAGACAGCTGTTGTGCAGATTTGTTCCACTCGTTTTATAAAGAAGGATAAACAGGGGTTAAAGGTAACCTAACCATGCCTCAAAAAGGGCCTTCCACATCTGAACTATAATTGTATAGTGTAGCTCTCAGTGGGTAGGTCTTAGCCTTACAAACTGAACTAATATTGTAGCATAATTATCCTTTAACAAAAGCATCAAATTCTGATCACAGCCATATTAAATTAATTTTAATAGTAAATGTAAATGCAATGTTTCAAACTCAATCTTCTGGAATCCTGAAGAACAAAAAAAAATTGGTGGATACATGTTTTAATTTTTCAATTTGTAGATATTTTCTCAAAGAGAGACTTTGTTATAATCGTGTTAATGTAATTTTTGTACTTTCTCGAGATTGTTTGTATAAATTTTATGGTCTCGATTAGCGATGAATGTGTTATGTTGAATTGTAGTAACGCTAGAAGAAGAACATTAAAGTTCGAAACGTCGCATTTACGGTTGATATTAAAATTAATTTAATATGATTGTGATTAGAATTTGATGCTTTTGTTATGGACTATCAGCCAAGGAAGATAGAACTTATTCAATTCCTTACCCTGCAGTCAGCAAGTAGTATGCCATGTAGCATGGGGCAAAATGCCAGATTTTTTAAGGTGAACTTTATACGGTTGTGGTCGTTTTTTGGGGAACTATCCCGGCATTCGCCTTTATGTGCCTATATGGGCGATTAATGGAGGATTTTGAGAAACCACGAAAAACCACAACCAGGATAGCCGACCGGGGTTCGAACCAGGGTCTTCCGAGTTCAAGGAGCTAAGCATAACCACTAAGCCAACCTTGTTGGTAAAGCTGTATGTGCATTAACCACTTAGCCTTTGTGGCTGACCCTCCAATAGGAGGCGCTACAGTAGAGAGGATATTCCCACTACCACTACTCTACACTGGTCTTGTAAGACAAAAGCTTCTTATCTTATCCCTTTTAAAGTAGGGTAGTTTGATCTAAAGGTCACTAGATCTTATCATTGTTTACATTGACTTTTATAGATAAAACCATTATGCTTTTATGGGGCTTTCTATGAAATCGGAGTAATTTAGGGCTATGTCCACATTTTTTTTAAAATAAACTTGTGAATAATAAAATAAACATATCACAGTACTATTACATTTAAGCAAATACATTTCTGAAAAGAAAGTAAATGTACTTTTATTTGAAAGTCATTACTTTTTAATAAAAAAGCATGTCTAGACTTTTAGCCATTTAGATCAAAATGTTTGATTTCTTAGGAGATAAGAGGAATTTTGGTTTTGGACCCCACCTTACTGGTGTGCAAATCTCATTCTTTTTTTTAAGGGGATATAATGTATTTTCATAGATACTTACTATAAATTTAGTTCACTCCATGACATTAAACTTCTATTTCATCGTTTTATGTAGACTATTGTTATTTTGTGTCCAGTCCTATCCCACCTTATCATGTAAGATGTCTAAACGCAGCTTACTTTTAGAGGGTTAAGACCCATCACAAATCTGGTCACACATGGGCTGTCATGTTTTTCATTTTTAACACGTCTGCATATTTTGTGACATCATGTCCACATCTTTCGCATTCGAGTAAATTCCAGTTGTTAAAGAAATTGGATTCTGTTGTAGGAATCCATCATGCTGTCACGTGTGTGACAACAGTTTGTTTACTGGGCGATATCATTGTTAAAAATGTGAGCTCATGTGACTTGATGGTAGTCTGTAGCCAGTTTTAGGCTCTTTTTTGTGGGGCTGTTATATGTTTATCTACCTGGTTATTACGGTTTGTCGATATTTTGAAACTAAGATAACTATTTTGGTAAAATTCTTAGTGTTATGCCTTTACCATACTCAAAATTTGTTAACTGTAACATTTAATCTACATGTATATCCAAATAGTTAGACATTTTATGCTAGTGTATCCTAACTTAAATAACAACCATGTAAGATGGGTGTTCATCAGCTGCCTCACTTTATTTAATTACCTCCATTTTAATGTAAATAAACTCTTGAGTGTTATGTTTACATTCTGGGTCCTCAGATTATTGCAAAATCCATTTCCCTTTAGTGTGTATAAAGTATCCATATGGCACATCCTGCTATATGAACAATGATGAGATTGTGGCTCATGTAAACAGGTTGCTCGTTCAACTTATGGATGGTTTATTTATTTGATATGAGGCTGCTTACTTGTTCAATCCTTTGATGTGGCAATGTTGGATTTTAGTCAGAAATTTCAAAAATATCATCATACAACCAGGAATTTGTTTGATTTTTATTTCATCTTATAACAAGATAGCTTATGACAACATTTGCTATTTTATAAACTTTTCCCAGAATATATCGTCTTACCCATTAGCAGATAATTTGCATATCGAATGTCGTCATCGTATCTTGATTAATTCAAGTTCTTGTTCAATTAATGGGCCTGAAACAATACTCTCGCTTTCCACTTTGTTATAACTAAGAGTGTGGTTGGCGTTAATTTCACTTTCTTTAAAGAGACTTTTGATGAGTGAGTAGAGAGCAAATTGCTTTTTAATTAGCGATAATGAATCATTTTTAAAAATCTTGATTGCCTTTTGTGTCGTCAGACCGATGCAACATATCGATTATGCAAATATTACATTAGAACCTGTCTAAAATAACTCTTGGGAACAGGGAAATATTTTAGACCGGTTATTATTTCAGACAGGTTCAATCTTTAAACATGCGACAGTGTATACAGCTGCAAAATAGAGTATTTCCTCTTTTTCAATCCTGCATGAGTCACTAGCTATTGGTCGACACTATTTACACAGCTGCAAAATAGGGAATTTCCCTGTTTTTTTTTTAAAATCATATACATGTGTACATGTATGAGTCAGTATTAATCTCATTCCTTGTATTTCCCTGCCCTTTTTGTTTCCATATTTGACATTTTTGATAAAATGTTTGATATTTTTGTGCAGTTACATTGTTGATATTCACTTAAAAAATCATTGAGACCAATAAAAATTATTAACTATCACGTTATGGAGGTTTGTTATTTTATATATGGGTCCCAAGTCAAGACTGATACATTTTATTATTTTAGAGGGGATATTACACAAGTTAATTTTAGACAGGTTTTACTGTACTTATTTCAGTATGAACTATTGTTGTGTTTTTACGGTAATATTTTTACAATATTCTTAGCTTTTATCTACAGTGGTATCATGCCACACTACTATATTGTTTACTTGTTTTCAGTAAATCAAATTTGTGCAAAATATGAATGTCAAGTGACAGTTTTATATCGAGTTTTTGTCGTTTGTCCAAGCAATAGAGATCCATCAGGGAGGTAGGGGAAATCCCAATATGAAGAAAGCATTGTCAGTTTGAAACTTCATCGATTTTTTAAACCTTTCAATTCTTAAAGAACAGGTTTCACCATCTTGTTCATTCAAATCGATAAGCTGATAAAACAGTTTCTGATATTGAAACTTGTTTATTCGATTTGTCACTTGAATGTTGAGATTGTTTTTCCATTAACTTCAAAACTAATATTGACCTAGCTGAAAATCAAACACTTTTGTAAAATTTGACATCAATGTTTCTTGCTGGACCAGCTGATTGTGGATGAATTCAAAATCTATCCTTCATGGACAGATTTAAATATGGGATTGTCCATCATGTTGATATAAGGACACTGATGAAACCTTGAATTTTAAATCCAGTAATCTTATTGACATATCATCTGTAGTCAAGTTTGGTTTTCTTACTTTGTCTTTTATGAAATAAAAATCGAAATTGGATAAAACAAATCTTTAGCAATCGAGAAATTTCTTATATTTTTTAATGTATTGGCATGCCACATTAAAATGGATTTATTTACTCCATTCAATGTTTGATGCTCCATATACTAAATTTTCTAAATTTTTTTGATTTCCAAAGATTTGTTTAGTCCTATTTAGATTAAGCAATTTGATTTTTATTTCATCCAAGAAGTACAAAAATCAAACGTCATTAGGGTTGATATGTCATTAAGATTACTTAATTTAAAATTCAATATTTAATAATTTTTTTAATCAAAAACCTTTAATAAAATTGGCATAAAGTTAAAGATACATTTTTTTAAATTATAAATTTTCTGATGTTTAAATTATATAGTTTGGTATATAAATGTACATGTAGATGTATAATTTATGTATAATACATGTAGATTTACACTATATGTATAATACATGTAAATTTACAATATATGTATATTATATGTATAATACATCTACATGTATAATATATGTATAATACATGTAGATGTATAATATAAGTATAATACATGTAGATGTATAATATATAATGTATACATCACAACATTTATAATTGGAAACATTGCATTTTCAGTATTATGATAATTTTATTAAAAATAAACAAACTTTTTAATGTGGGTTCACGTTTAAAATGCATGATAAATTACAATTTGGTGACAAAATGATATTTCCCATGTCTCACAAATGCATGTACAGTGTAGTTGCAATGTTTAGTTGCTACCATGATATCTTTGTAAATTCAGTCCAATTAATTTTCAAACATTTCTTATTGATCCGGATTAAATTTCATCTGAATCCCATCGTAATTGTTAGAAAATGCTGGTTATATCAACATCTTGAATCCTGCATTTGGTTCGTTAAGTTTGTCATAAGTTGCCTTAGGGCATCGTTAATGATTTAATATGTATGGAAGTAGGTGAATGTTTACATTCTGGGGTATCCATTTGACATATGTATACAATGCTCTTAAGTGCAGACTTTAGTTTAGGCTCTATATCCAGAACAGTCTTGGAAGAACCTGAAGAAGGAGCCATTCATCTTCTAAGTTGCCATGACAACCCATGCTGGAGCACATATTCATCGATTCGGCTTTTTTATCCCCTGTCATCTAACTTATAAGTCTGGCTTTTCGAGGTCATGATAACTTATAGTATAGAAATGCAATCGAAAGGGAAACGTGCTTGAAAGCCTTGGCCTCATGGCAGACAACCTGGAGATGAGGACATCATGGAAAAAAATACAGATATCAGAAATATATAACTTATATTGTAATTGACCATGGTGTATACACACAAAAAACGATGGATTAAAATTTAACCCAAATCTAACAAAATGCTGAGGGCTATATGTACATGCCAACATTGGCTGAGCATTGGGTTGAATTTAAGTGGAGCCTAATGTTGGATTACAGTTATTCAATGTTGGGTCACAGGTTTTTGGTTAAAATATACCAAGAACTGGGTAAATGTGAGGTTTGGGCTATTTATAAACAACTCATAATTGGGCAACTTTATACCCAACCTCTTGTAAAGATTAATTAACTATCGGGTTATTTTATGGTGAGTTTCATACCCAAATTGAATACCCTAATTTAAGTGGGGGGTCAATTCAAAAATTAAATGTAGGCTTACAAGTTTTATATATATTCTCCAAGTGATCATATATCTCGTAAAACTATACCTTATTTATAGTAAACTGGAAAATATCACATTCCATGAAAAAATATATGTAAAAATTATAGGCCTACTTTGAATTTTAGAAGTTGCCCCAGCCCGCTTATGAAGGATGATTGGGGTTAATTTGTATTGGTTAAAATAAGCCCAGATTGGGTTAATGTGAAGTTTGTGCCATTTATAATCGACTCATTATTGGTTAACTTTATACCCAACCTTGTGTAAAGATTAATTAACTATTGGGTTATTTTATAAGTGATTTTCATACCCAAATTGAAGTAGGGGTAAATTCAAAAATTAAAAGTAGGTCTACAAAGATTATATATTTTCTCCTAGTTGTCAAATTATATATCGTAAAACCATAAACTGGTAAAAAGCATAAAAAATATGTAAAAATTGTAGGCCTACTTTGAACAGGTACTTGAAATTTTAAACTTTCATATTATATAATCCTCAAATAACACAACTGATTTGGTTACATATAGAAATTTACTCTTTCTTGGATTACACAAAAATTTAACCCAAAACTGAGTTAATATCAGTAACCCCACAAAATGGGTGACCGTTTAACTCAACTTTTTTGTATTGTGTACTGATATGGAGTAGTCCATGATGATGGACGACTACCTTCACGGGTGGATGGTTACCAAACTCCATGCAAGACAAGTGTTTTAATCGATCCACTTCAGAAATGTTGCACATTGCTTTTCATGGTAAATTTCCTTGCATTTGTATCCATCACATCTTGGCACAAAACGATTACAATAGCCTGCATGTATGTTTATTCAATTTGTTATACAGTGAAACCTGTGAATAGCGCACCCCATTGGGACTGAACTATGGGGTGTGCTACTTAGAGGGATGTGCTATATGAATGTTCAGCTAAAGTGATGACCATAATGAATCAGATATTATTATCCCAATGAAGATGCACAAATATTATATCTTGCAATTTTAAATGGATTTTAATGTAAACAAAACCGAAAAATACTTATAGAAAACAAATATACGTATCGTATACAACTGCATTTATGTAGATGTAGCCATTTTTACTTTATATTGGGTGTACATGCATGTATCTAAATACCTTTTCTAAATAGTAAACATGCATGTATTTTATTTGACATTTATCGCCCTCATTTTGGGATTTCCCATTGGGTGGAATTTCATTGTTGCATTGTTTTGGCGTGCGCTCTTCGCAGGTAAAACCGTGATTTTGTCGCAAGAAACCAGTGAGTAGGGAATACGCTATATGGAGGTAGTTTGTTCTATAAAATCGATCCGTGCCCACTGCGAGGGTGCGCTAAACCCAGGTAGTACGCTATATATGGAGGCATCTTATTCGCAGGTTTCACTGTACAGCATTAAGCCGTCTACAGACTACCATCACGTCACGTGAGCTGACGTGATGGCACGATCTCACATTTTAACCGTTACATCATGATGAAAGTTTAATAAATCAACTAGAAAAAAATGAATTTGCTTTTAAGATAAGCTATGAAATTGATTCGATATATTGCATGCTGATATTACCCCCCTGTTTTATGGTGCTTAATAAAACGCAATATTACTTTTGATTTTATCAACGTAGGGGGAAAAAAGTAGGTCGATTAATAATATGCGAGCTACAGGTATCAAAGTATTATTCTTTTTTAGGGTTATTACATCTCAGTTTTTGTCCCTTTATTTTTAGATATTTACTTTTGACATTCAGGTGTCTAGTGACGCATTTTCTTCACCTGCAAAATAGCATAAATTTATGAGATGTAATAACTGAAATTTTAGTTAGCATTAATTCGTGCTCTTTGGTTGTTACTAAACATGCCTGTTTCCTGCTCTTCGTCTACTTCCGGTTCCTCCATATCCTCTTCTTCCGGTTCTCTAATGTCTGTCAGTGGACATTGGCAGTGCGGACATTGGATGTGGCGCAATACTTTTTTGCCAAATTTGCGTTTTTCAAGACGGTTTTTTGGGTTCATACAAAATGCTTGGTCAGGAGTCAAAAAGATGACATTAGGTATGTTATGGATTTTTATTAGTTTATTAGATTTTTTGTAAGATTTAGCTGCAGTATCAGTTGACATGCAACTCAATTTCAAATCATCATGGGAGGAAGACACCAGAAGTTGTTAGGAATATTAGATTATTTATGAATTTGTAGTTGTCAGAATTGTGAGGGGGAAATTATTTTAGAAATTTTAAGTCAGGGAAGTTGAAAATATTATTTTTGAATGAACCCGTTTGATATACATGTACACAACCGATATGTTAAAAGTTAACCCAAATCTAACCCAATGCTGAGTGCTTTATGGACATACCAACATTGGGTGAACATTGGGTTGAATTTAAGTGTAACCCAATATTGGATTACAGTCAACTCAACATTGGGTCATAGTTACCAAAACAGGTTTTGGTTAAAATATGCTCAGAACTAGGTAAATTTGATGTTTGTGCCATTTATGATCAAGTCATTATTGGGTAACTTTATATCCAACCTTATGTAAAGATTAACTAACTATTGGGTTATTTTATGGTGATTTTCACATCCGAATTGAAGTGGGGGTAAATTCAAAAATGATAAGTAGGCTTACAAGTTTTATATATTTTCTCCAATTGATCATATCATATCTCGTAGTACCATAAATCTTATTTATAGTTAACTGAAAATTCAATTCAATTCAACTCAGTACCCTACAGTCAGCAAACAAATGCCATTTGGTAGGGGGGGTGTACCCATTTTCAGGACAATTCTCCTACTTCAGTAGCGACTAACCCATCATCATTGTTAAATTGAAAGTTTACGCTATCACTAGGAAGATTATTCCATCGTCTAATTGCATGCAAAAAGAATGACCAATAGTAAGCATCCGTTTTTGCACGAAGCTCCGTCAAAAACACATTCCATGAAAAAAACATGTGAAATTTGTATAGAACAATTTTGAATTTTTGAAGTTGTCCTCAACCCGTATATATGAATGATGATTGGGAGTTAATTTGTATGGGATCAAATAGACAACTTATATTATCAAACTTTCATATCTTTAAACCTCAAATAACCCAACTGATTTGGTTACATAGAAATATAGTAATTCTTGGGTTACACAAAAATTTAACCCTAAACTAAGTTAAACCCAACAAAATAGGTTATCGTTTAACCCATCTTTTTTATTGTATGTATCTGATATGAATCTTTCATTTAAAAACAAGCAATGACATTGCTAATGGTGGCATGGACCTTTTTTTTCATAGATCTTATTGATTTCATTCCAGACTTCCATCTTAAAGATTTGTTCTTGCCTCTTTCCTTTCTTTATCCATTTTTCGACTTTGTATGCTGTGCTTCCCTAATTTCCCATCCCATTCAGTTCTTTTCTTTCTAATAATCTCTTGCATTCATATCTTTTCTCATTTCTTTTCCTTCTCTTACCTTTTCCCATTTATCCTCCTCACTTACTTATTCACACCTCTTTTTTTCTTCCTTCTCCATCCTCCTTTTTTTTCATTCAAATTAAATTCAAACTTTAGATTTATGTCTTCAAACTAATGCATGCTAATGAGCTGTACCTAAATTTATTTATTGATCAAGCTGATTCGTAAATATGATCGAGCAAATGGAATGGGGCAATTTGCATATATGGCCTTATTGGTATTGCTTATCTGCCAAGCTTGACTCTAATCTGACTCTGTGAAGACACTTGAGAGGTATATGGCTTAAGTGGGAGAGGTCTGATTTGTGGATGTCGACCTTGAGATACCACTACTTTCATTGTTTCTTTATTTACTCAATAAAGTGGAGAGTGGAAACTCCCCTCCAAGAAGAGGTTGTCTCACTTCTGGTTTATTTGTTTTGTGGTTTTTAACTTTGACCTATTTCTGCAACAGGTCTAAACACCAACTGAAGTGGATGATGTTATTACTTTGAGATTTCTTGGACCTCATAACAGCTATATTAATTTAGGTTTATTATGAAATGATTCGAAGTGGTCTTCGATTTAAACTTATTTAAAATCAGGTGAGAGTTTGGTATGGGCAATACATGAATATTTGTTTATACAATTTTCAATTTATTTTCAAACTATGTTCATATCAAAATAACCAAGATTCCATTAACATACTTGTAATTACAATGCTTGCATAATATTAATAAACATTAGGTTTTTTTTAATTTAAATCCCACTATAGGTGGTATCAAATTACTGACTAGGTTAATTGGTTTCCGATCATTATCCCTCGGGTTTGCTTGTTTGATTATACGCTTGATTATTAAAAGTCACGTCACGAATATTTGCGATCACCTTTTAGTTTCCACGTTTTCCCTATTGCTTTTCTGTTTAGTTTTAATAAGAATTGACCTGATTTATCCCCAATGGACTTGTCATTATACTGTAAATAGCTATCTGGCAAGTAAACGTTCTCCCAGATTCTACTTTCTATTAATCATGGGATTTTTTTGTAGTGAATGAAGAGCCTTTAGATTAAATTGCGTGTTGTTTTCCGATAACAATTACAGGTGAACCAAAAATACTGCATTTTTGGTTTTCAAATGGGTGTTGGGTTCTGTTGTTTTTTAATATCATATCCAAATTTATCTAAGTATTTCTGACTCACTTCTTGTATGCTGCTAAAATTAACTCTAGAAGTACCAGGAATTTACACACATTCCACAGCAAGGCCTGTATCTAATTACTGCATTTTAGCTATTATCTTGGCAACTTTATAACTTTAATTTGCTCATGAATTAAACGCCTCGCTCGTAATTAAACTTAGTGTCCTCCATAAAGCCATTTTAGTTTGCTGTTTCTCGAATTAGGTAGTAATTTACATCCTATGTTGGACTAGAAATGCTGTGGCCAAATTTTATGACATAATTGATGTTTTCGTGGAAAATTCTTATTTTCTGATAGAACTAACTGGATGTTCAGTAAACGCTACGGAGAATTTTTGGTGCTAAGTAGTTTCAAGAAAATCTTCTGTTAGCTATGATTAGCTTATTTTTTAGGATTGCGCAATTAAGGAGAACCACAATGCAGCAATTGCGATATCATGCTTACTGTATACTTAAATATTGCCTACTCTTTGAGTGCTTTGATCTGTGGTTTTGATAAAGAAAAGGAGTGCTTTTTCAGTGGTCAGACGAATGTGAGAAAGCTTTAAAGTTGTTTTAAAATTTGCACTAATAGCTTTTCCTGTTTTGATTACACCAGACTTTAAGGCTACATTTTTTCTAACAATGGATGCTAGCAATCATTGACCCTTTAACCCTACATTCTTTAGACTTCTAAACCGATGTTTTTATATTCTTTAAACATTTTATTTTCTGAAAACAAGTTTGTAGCTTAGACACTGAAAAGCACAAATCCTGTGTTATTTGAAGAATATTGCAAAGTTGTTTCGTGGGATCCGCGGATACCATCTGGAAATTCTTAATCCAATGACTCTCGTGTTTACCAAAACCTACACAAACATTTGTGCAGTGGTTCACTTGTTATCCCTGTTTCCTATCAAGGTTACCATGGCAACATTTAGAATCTGTACTGCTTACATCTGGGGCCCAACTTAGACTACATATGAACATACTTGATAGGCCCTGCAACTTGTATATATCAAAATCTCACCAAGTACAGTTGCAATTTATCCATTTGTGCATCTTGTTACTGCCATAACCTTATTACTATGAGAGCCTTAAGTCGGCTATAGGCTATCATTACATCACGTGATATCACGCAATGTGGAAAAAATGTAGAATGTATTATTTAGTTGTTTAGATTTGTTTAACTTATTTGCCCCATGCAACTGGTTTGCACAGTTGTTATCACATCACGAATCTGGCCTCACGTGTGCTGTCAAGTTTTTTTCTGACTATAGTCTTCATACTTTGTGACATTACATCCATATCTTTTGCGTTCAAGTATGTATCATTTTTTAAAATTTTATTTGAAATCATTTTAAAAAATCCATCGTGATGTCACGTGTGGCATTAGTTTGTTTATTATGCGATATCACTGTTTAAAATGTGAGCTCGTTACATCACATGAGCTCACGCACCGCTTTTATACAGTACATGTAGTCTGTAGAAAGCAGCCAGCTTTTCTGCCATAGCCTTATTACTGCATGTGAGAAACTTAAGCCGGCTAAAGACTATAATCACGTCACATGAGCTCATGTGATGGCACGATCCCAAATTTTTAACCCTGATTTTCGCGCAATATACAAACTACTGTCGTATTAATGACAGCACGATGGAATTTGACAACACAATTATTTTTTTTTAAATGTTACATACTTGAACGCGAAATATATATAGACGTGAGAACGTGATGTTACAAAATATGTAGTCTAGCCAGAAAAGATAAACGTGAGGCCAGATTTGTGATGTGAGGAGCATGATGTGATAACAGTTAGTCTCATGCATGCATCGACCATGCTAAACAAATCTATATAACACATTCTACATTTTTTTGCATGTGTGTTATCACGTGGTGTCACAAAATATGTAGTCTAGCCTGAAAAAAAAAGTAAGGCCAGATTTGTGATGAGAGCAGCATGATGTGATAACAGTTAGTCTCATGCATGCATCGACCATGCTAAACAAATCTATATAACACATTCTACATTTTTTTGCATGTGTGTTATCACGTGGTGTCACAAAATATGTAGTCTAGCCAGAAAAAAAAAGTAAGGCCAGATTTGTGATGAGAGCAGCATGATGTGATAACAGTTAGCCTCATACTTGCATCGACTATGCTAAACAAATCTATATAACACATTCCAGATTTTTTCGCGTGCGCGTGCCATCACGTGAGCTCACGTGACGTGATAGTAGTCTGTAGCCAGCATTATTGTCAAACATCATGAATTCTAGCTTGTTATAGAAAATGTGGTAAATTATAAAAATGTGTATGTTTTCAATTTATGTTTATCAGCTTCATTTTTGTTCAAGTATGGTTATTACAGTGATATTCAAGTTGAAAACTCCCAGCTTTTTAAATTGCTGTGTTGATACTCGAGTTTTCCAACCCTTTTTTCCATCAATTTCCAATTGAAGTCTAATGATTGCTACTCTTCTAGGATGGCAATATATCTATTTATAGCATGTTGTGTTGCCCTAGCTGAAATACATTGACGTAAAAACAGCAAAAGTGGGGTGCATTGAGGCGAACTTGACGAAAATCGCATCAAAGCAAGAATAATCGATTTGCTATTTTCTTCTTGGCATTTCCGGCGTGAGAAAAGAGCAGGTCACGCCCTCCTCTTTAAACATTTTTTTTTTAAACTCAAATTTGCCTTAGACTCAATACATTCAAGCCATCTTTAAACATACTCCTTTTCTAAGGATTTGCCAAACTTTAAAAGCGGATTTTCAGCAAATTGATTTCAAAATATCCTAAGTTGCTGAAATTTCAATAACATTTTCCTGAATATTGGCACTTCCATCGAAGCTATTTGTGATGCTAAATTTGATTAAAAAGCAATGTTATGAAATCTTTTATACTAGTATCCTGCTCTGAATTTACCCTATATACACTGCAAAATTTTAGATTAAACAGATTGAAAATTTGCATGAAAAAAGACGGAAAAAAGTTGAAATGTTGGGAATGAGTTTTGAAAGGTTTTAAATTTACCTACTATCACACATTTTTGTGATGAATTTAGGTTATTGATTTATGATTTTTTAATTTTAAAAATATGAGGTATCATAAAATTTTATAATTTTTTTAATTTAAAAAATGTAAACGTTGTGATAAAAATTAGGATTTTTCGACTACAACATGTCATTTTGTTAAAAAAATTTATTACTTTTTTAATTTAAAAAATGTAAACGTGAGGTGTGATAAAATTTATAATTTATCGTTTATTCAAAATGTTTCAAAACTGATGTTGATTTGTTCAACACTACAACATGTAATTTTGTTATAAATTTTAATTACTCATTTAAGATAAATTTAACTACCTCAAATTTGTTAGAAAAAAAAATGTTAGAAAATGAGAGATTGAAGCAAAATGTAATATTTTTTAATTTTAAGAAATTAAAGAAGGAGTTTAAAGAAATAAATCTAAGAAAGGTAAAGGCAAAATGTAGTAACTATTTTAAATTTATTTCAACTGTTTTAAAATTTGTTTAAAATTTGTGTTACATGGATTTTATCAGCTACCATGTGGAAGTGATTTGGGTGCTGATTTGTTTTAAATTAAAATATTTTAAATCTTTAATTTGAGATTGTAACATGATTTGGGTGCTGATTTGTTTAAATTAAAATATTTAAAATCTTTAATTTGAGATTGTAACAATGTATTTTTTGTTTAAATTGCTAACCATGTTTTTAAATGTCTATATTTTGGTTACATATTTGAATTGATTTAAACGTGAAATACATTAGGTGACATTAAATACATTTGAGTTATTAAACGTCAAGAGGGTCAGGAAAATTTGTTTTAAAACCTGGAAAACTCAAGGAAGTTAAAATTTTTATTTCTTGGGGGGGTTGGGTGGAGGACCCTGTTTGTTTTCGACAAATTTGAAATTTAGAGTACCATATAACTTTCTCTACATATAGTGTAGATTATAACCCCTTAATCCTTATCTTTAAGGTTTTTAAGTAGGAATTTGAGTGTACTGATTACAGTATTTTGGTTTTTCCTATCCTCTATTCTCCTCGTGTCTCTATGGACACTTTTGTCTGTCTTTCAAAATCCCCTAGAGACTTTTTGTCCTCTGTAAATGTTGTGCTGCAAGTAATGGGAAAAATAGTGATAAAAAAACAAAAGGCATTCTTCCAGAATTAAGCTGAGGTTGGAGATAGATGCTCTCATTTGATACATTTTATACCGAGGGAATTGCAAAGGCAAATGGTGTGTGCTTTTGTTTACTACTTAAGTTTTCCCTAGACGAAATGCTGTTTTTTAAGTGCATTTATAAACATCTATTGTCCGAACATTTTGCACCCCTTAAGTCCACATCCAAACTATAGTCTTTAGATTTTAGTCTTAAGACTACAGGAACTATGTTTTCTTGAATATTTTCACATTTTCTTACGATTTTTTATTACAAATCCTTCTCAAGTTTACATTTTATGGGGATAATAAACAGGAAGTTTACTATTTTTGAAGGCATTTATTCGTGAATTTGTCTGAATGTGTTTATGATCCTTAATCTTAATAAATTCAAACCATGTGCCACCTAAATGCATTGTACAGGGTGTCCAAAAACCTTAAATGAGGAATACAGATAGTGATAATGTAAAACGATGGGTTAAAATTTAACCCAAATCTAACCCAACGCTGAGTACTGTATGGACGTACCAACATTGAACCATTGGGTTGAATTTAAGTGTAACCTAATGTTGGATTATAGTTACTCAATTTTGGGTTGTAGTTATCAATGCAGGTTTTGGTTAAAATATACCTATAATTTGGTAAATGTGAGGTTTGTGCCATTTATAATCAACTCATAATTGGGTAGCTTTATTCCTAACCTCGTGTATAGATTATTTAACTATTGGGTTATTTTATGGTGATTTTCATACCCAAATTGAAGTGTGGGTAAATTCAAAAATTAAAAGTAGGCCTACAAAGTTTATCTATTTTCTCCTAGTTATCTAATCATATATCGTGAAACCATAAACTTTATAAACTGGTAAAAAGCACACAAAAATTGTAAAAACTGTAAGCCTACTTTGAATTTTCGTAGATGCCCCCATTCTCCTTATATGAATAATAATTAGGGAGGGGGGATTAATTTGTATGGGATCAAATAAACAACTTATAATAATATTGAACTTTCATATATACATATACTGTACATGTATATAAACCCAACTGATTTAGTTACATATAGCAATTTACTTATTCTTGGGTTACATGCATAAATTTAACCCAAAACTCAGTTAACCCAACAAAATGGGTTACCATTTAACCCAACATTTTTTAGTGTGCGTAATTCAAATTCTTTATTTATATCATTGGTAAACGTCCACTTAGTCCTAAAAACAGTATTTCATTTTCTATTCTTTCCATCTCAACTTGATATTTTTTTTGTGAAATGACCTATGCTATGTTTTATTCCCAGAGTTCGTCTTTTTTCTCATCAAAATGTGCTTATTTCGTTGAATTTCTTTTGTTGTACCTCCTTTTTTTATTTTGTGGAAGGCAATGAGGTCTTAAGAAGTGGAGCGAATGAAAATTGCCAGTGTGACGGATTACTAAACCAATCCCTAAGCTTTGCACGTTTGCCTTTAGGTTCTTTTAGACGAGATTGTCATCATTCTAGCTTTAATACAAGGTTTCATTTTTTCCTTATTTTTGTCTCCCAAGACGTCACCTCTAAAAAGCGCTTTTTGTGTCGCTGACTCCGAGTCTAGTGTCGATTCTTATCGTTTTCTTGGATTGATCCTCCATAAAGAAAGCCTTTTCTTGACGCCCAATGTAGCGTGTGATCTTCTCATCATTAGACTATTATAAATATGAAAATGGGTCGGCTTACTCGGCAATGACGTAATAAGACCCTCCGTGATGTCTCCAAGGAATGGCACGAGGAGATTTCATAATATTGAATTTCTCGAGTCTAACATCTGGATGGACAGGATGGAAATAACAAGAGATTTTTGGCAAGCCTTCGTTAAAAATGTCCATGGTGAACATAATGCGTGACAGTTTTTCATTGTGCTCCTACCTGACTTAACCTCTGGTTTCTAGGGAAGAGGAATGTGACCTAATCTTTGGTTTCTAGAAAGGGGATACCTTACCTAACCACCAAATTCTAGGAAAGAGGAACCTAACCTCTCGTTTCTAGGAAAGGGGAACGTGACCTAGCCTCCTAATTCTTGGAAAAGGGAACATGACCTAACTTTTGGTTTCTAGGAAAGGGGAACCTGACCTAACCTCCAAATTCTTGTAAAAGGGAGCATGACCTAACTTTCCGTTTCTAGGAAAGGGGAACGTGACTTAACCTCCAAACTCTAGGAAATAGGGACCTAACCTCTGGTTTCTAGAAAAGGGGAACCTGACCTAACCTCCTAATTCTAGGAAAGGGGAACGTGACTTTACCTCTAAATTTAAGGACAGGGAAACCTAACCTCCAAATTCTAAGAAAAGGGAACATGACCTAACTTTCGGTTTCTAGGAAAGGGGAACATGACCTAGCCTCCAAATTTAAGGACAGGGAAACCTAACCTCCAAATTCTAGGAAAGGGGAACATGACCTAGCCTCCAAATTTAAGGACAGGGAAACCTAATCTCCAAATTCTAGGAAAAGGGAACATGACTTAACTTTCGGTTTCTAGGCAAGGGGAACATGACTCCAGTTTCTAGGGAAGGGGAACCTGACTAAACCTTCGATAGGCAAGGGGTACGGATACCTGACCTCTGGTTTCTAGGAAAGGGGAACCTGACCTAACCTCCAAATTCTAGGAAAAGGGAACATGACCTAACCTTCCGTTTCTAGGAAAGGGAAACGTGACTTAACCTCCAGTTTCTAGGGAAAGGGAACCTGACTAAACCTTTGGTTTCTAGGCAAGAGACCCGGAGACCTGACCTCCGAATTTTAAGAAAGGGGAGCACGGCCTCCTAATATCCGGTTTCCGGGTAAGGTGAACCAGACCTAACCTCAGGATTCTAATCACAAAACAAATGGTAGGGAAAAGAAGGTGGTTTGATGTGGGTATACTTAGCTAATCGACATACTAAATTTGGGTTCTAGGAGGTCATTCATCCTTATACACTTATATCTATCCACCTAACCTAACCCTGAACCTTCCTTTATGATTGTAACCTAACCTAACCCAAAAGTTTGGTGGATAAAGTTTTGGATAGATTAGATAGGGTGTCTAAGAGATTTGGATGGGAAAAAATAGGTGGATAGAGATGGGTGGTCATCCTCCTGGTATCCTAATTACCCAATCGTTGATAGCAAATAAATCAGCCTTGAAATGTGCATGAAGGTTTCTATATAGGCCTACCATTGAGTCTGATGTTGAAATAACTCAAGTAACCTCATATACCCAATGGATTTGTGGTTTTGTCTCCGAGACTCATCATTGACACTTTTCGTCACTGTTTTAGATCCTTTTACTCTTAAGGATTATTCCCTTCGGAGAAAGGATAAGAGATGCACATCTCACCTTATCTATTGCCCATCAATCCTTCATCCCAGTAATGGCTTATATGGGATTATGAGAAGCTCATTTTCGATATTGGCTTTGCATGCTTCTCCCATTCCCCCATATAACTTGTATGTTGAGAGGATTGGCCATGTGGTCCCATAGTCAATCTCTTTTATGTGTTTTGTATAGCCAACATCCTTGAATCCTACTATTGATTATCGAAAGGATGGGCGGGAAAAGTAATTAGTGCCTGCATTGCCCTAGCAAATTTGCTGCTCTGCTTAATTGATGAAGTACACTAATTAAAAACTTTGCTTTGCTAAATGGAAACAGCTCTGACTCCTTAGAGGGATCGAAGAAATCGTTTGCAACCCATTATTATAAAATGCTTTTTATTTTTTCTTTCAAATGTTAATTTTAACTCTGATATTGATTCGCTCAACGCGATGCTTTTTATCTTTTTTCTCAATTGATGGCACTATATACTTGGCTCAAATTGTTGTGGCATATCGGTTTAATGACTAGAAATGGTTTACAAAAGATATGTGATAAAACAATCAAGTCTTTCTTCAGGGATATAAAATTAAATTTTAAAATGTGTTTTGGATGCCGGAAAGTAGATATTTGGAAGAATTATCATGGTATATTTATTTAAATTTCTATAAATGCATTATTTTTACTCTAAATATAATTTATCTATTTAGTTTTTATATATAGTGTTCACTGATTATTACAAATTTGTACTTAATTGAACATTTCAGAATAGGCCTACAGGGTGGTCCAGCTAATACCGACCCTAGAAAAAGAAAAAGTTCCAAACGAAAAAGTTATTAAAAAATGTAAACAGATAAAAGTTATTTGCTTGAATGGGGGGAGCTCAATAATCTGTGTTCTGCCAAAATCAGACGATGCCTTTAAAGGTCATTGCAAGGTCAACTTTGTTTTTTTCAATACAAAGCCATACATTTTATCACTGATTTGGAATCTGTGCATTAAAACAAGTCACATTTGCTTCAAGCATTATTTTCATGCGAC
>JAQGCC010001288.1:0-24890 GCA_034698905.1 Xestoiulus laeticollis | reverse complement strand
GCGGCAGCCCGGTCGACGTCATTAAGCGCCGCCCATATCCGGATGCACATGCGCAATCAGTACGAGCGGCGCGTCGCAGCGATATTTTTGGCAATTGTGAATGGGCCTTAAGAAGCTATTTTGAATGCCGCACGGCAGATTCGTGTCTGTTACCGATGCGGTAACGCGTAGTGGCAGCAAATCATGTGAATATTGTCGTCTTGTGGAATCGAAAGACAGTACCGCTTGTGTGCATCGGACATATTGCGCTTGTGCGGTTTGTATAACCGTAACTTGTACCTTAAATATCAGATCCCACTTTAAGCGCAGAACGCAACAACAAAATATACCTACATGTAAAATGTATGTTTAAAAAAGGTAGAATAGTGCTGCCAGACTCCGGGAATGGCCGGTGACTTGCGATGACATCACTGCCAATTTGGTAAGTCAGGGAATAGTTTGCTACACAGGCACGATGATTTCACAGCCTTAATTGTTAGAGGGAAATAGTCAGATAAACAGTCCTGATAGGGATTCAATACTTATAGAAAACGGTCAAAATAACCATGATTGTCTCAGACATGAGCAAGCAGACATAAAACGTAAGCCATACACATGTAAGTATTCCTAATGGAAGCACCGGCATGGAGTGCAAAAACATTATCGATTTGACACATGTCTATTAGGGAAATCAAATAAATGTTAAAGCTTTGATTTCCTGTGTGGGTCTATGAATAAAAGCCGCAACTTGAGAAATGGACAATCCAGGAATTGTACACTGAAATTCGAGCAGAAAAATCCAAGATGGTCATTGATAGAGCAGTCGTAGTTAAAATGCAGGTGGCATGATGATTCTGGAGTGCCCAATAGGGTGTTGGCGAGTTATGACATTACAAGCTTAATTACCGGGGAGGGAAATAGCCAGATAAACAATCCTGATTGGGATTTAGTACCTAGAAAGCTGCCCGAATAGCCATGATGGCGGTCGTAGATTAGCAGAACGAATTAAAATGTAAATGAAGACACTTCATACTTAAAACCATATACATGAGTGTATTCCTAATGGAATCACCATGGACTGAGAGAACCATTCCCATTGCGAACATGTCTATGAATGCGGTAATATTTCGCTACACTGCTTTGCAATATAACGACATTTTCAAATTATCGCAGTCGAAACAGACATTGCCGAAATATTACGAAATTCCCTCCAATTCTGTTTTATTGTTATGATATATCATTAAGGTAGAAAATTATATAGGATAGTATATGTTATTTTAAGTAAAAAACATTCCCCTGAAATTGGGTAGGACCCTCCCTTTCTACCACATGGCATTTGTTTACTCATTGTAGGGTACTGAGTTGAATTGAATGAGAATCATTCAAAACTATTGACCTTGGCATCCTGCCAAAAAACAGTGTTTACTTTTGGTCCATTTATTTGCAAACTGATTAAAAGATAAGATAAGCCTTCCTAGTGATAGTTTAAGTCTATTAGAAGTTCAATTTAACAATGATATCTAAGCTGCTACTGATAAGGAGGATTTTCCTGAAAATGGATATGGCCCCTGACTCACCACATTGCTTTTGTTTGCTGACTGTAGGGTACTGAGTTGAATTGAATTAAAACACTTTTATTCAGAATATAAAGTCGAACCGCATCACAATACATGTATATGACATTGTATATATATATATATACAATGTATATATATCTGCAGTGTCTCAGATGCAAGCCCACGGGTGTTTTATAAACATTGCTATATACGAGTTTGTACACTAGCGTAAAAAAAGCATTTTATAAATTTGAAATACCTTCCATGGATCACCTCATCCATAAATAAATAAATTTTCAATAAAGTAACCTTTAGTTTTTTTTTCTCGATTTCATTTCCTGGTACAAGGTGTTATTTGTTTTCCATTTTGATCACCAATAATTTCTAAAAGCAGTGTGAGGGGGGGTCCAAAAGCGATAAGTTTTAAATTAGCCTTGGAAGTCGAAACATGTAGCGATAAAGACCCCAAAAGACCTTAAGGACGATAAAGATCCTAAGCAGAAAAAAGTGTCTCAGTAGGTGATATTTTTATGAAACATTTAAGGCCCCTTGGCAATAACTCTCTCTTCGTTCAATATAAGGGGATTTTCGAGAGGGAATTATCTCAATTTACAATGATAAAAAAAAACACTTCCAGCTGTGAAAGTGCATTGAGATTTGATCAAAAATGAAACAAAATTCAACACTAGATAGAACAGAAATGTACAAGACTCTTTGATTCAACTGGACGAAATATTACAGTGTGTCTAGAGTTGTGATTTCTATTGAAGTACACTATATTTGGACCTAATAAATAATGAAACATGGTCACATTAAAACTATCTTATCTGACCAAATATAATTTCATCCTTGAGATCATACAAATCAGATATATAAAGATAATACAGGATGGCTCAAGAGAAAAAGATCACATATTTTAAATAAGCTGCTACATGGGGTCTCGAGTTGTGATTTCTCCTGAAACACCCTGTAATAAGCCCTAATAAAATAGTGATAATAAAATAAATAGTGATACATTGCCATATCAGAATTTGCAGATATGGTCATATCTATTTCATATATATACTTTCATATCTTTGAGATCATATAAAGTTCATATAAATACTACAGGATGTCTCGAGTCGTGATTTTTCCTTAACCACCCTGTATTGTGCTTATACAATACATGCTCATATCAAAACCAGCAGATCTGGTTATATCAATTACATAATTACAACCTTGAGATAACATAAGTTCACATTATTTGTTGAAATACATATAATATTAATATTTAAAACTTTAGATTTGTTTAGATTATTAGCATACCATCTCTAAAATGTCACCTAATTAGCACAAAACAAGTGAAAATAAATCAGTAACCAACTTAAGCTTAGTTTTATCAAATATTTGATAAACCAATATTGTCCATACATGTCCATATAAACCCATATCAATTAACAACTTGCATGGGAATCTTACTTAAATTACTGTAATTTACAGCTTTATCAACCAAAATTTCATACATGGCCATATAGAACTTTTACCATTTGTGTTGAGTACATAGGGGGGAATTTAACAAATAAAACTTAATTTATATTGGCATGTCAGACTATAAAGCCAATATTCAAGCACAGCAGAAAAATGAAATAAAATCTTAGCAAGTAAGAAAACTGAATTAATAGCAGGGATAAAAGCAAAACAGGGGGTGAAATTCAAAATGGAAAATACCCTATGTCATAAAAATTGTGTATATTTTAATGTCATGCATGATTCTGTAGCCAAACATGGTAACAAGATATTTGCAAATGTTGTATCAAATTTATTAAATTGACATGACAAAAATGGCAAAGGGTTCGCATAATAAAATTAAAATCGATATGACTTCCAATTTCAGGAATTAAAACCCAAGATCCCCTTTTCCAAGAAAACCTTTTATGTACTATTTAAAGCTTCAATAGTTACCATCAAATTGTTTCCTGTTATATATAAATATTCAAATAACAAGTATCAAATTTACAAAATGAGAATATTGCACTTATTTCATTATAGGCCTATTCTGTTGGGAATGAAATTATACTTGCAAAAATTGGTCTTGATTAATTTGAACTTGATTAATTCAAATTAATCAAAATTAAGTAGAATTTCAATTTTAAATTATAGCATAAATATTTAGTGTAATTACAATATATTTGTAGTTATCGAAATGCATAATTAGCTGACAATTTGATAATTAATAAAATTGCGTTTATCATATTGTGATTAGGCAAACATTTAATGTAACTAGTGTAGTTTAAACTAATTGGAATAGTTAGTAATAAATTGTAGTTATCAAGGAATAAATAAACTTTGACTTACCAATATGACTAATTTAAATTCACCAGACTTGCCAATAAATCAAAATTTTCTTACCTGAAATAATGAAGAAAATCACATTACTGTTAAGTGAAAAAACAGCATTACTAATACATTTTATTTAAATATCAAACTTGTTACACTATCACTGAGGATATAATGATTTTTCCTTAAAGTGTAATAATTATTTCATGTATTTTCAATAACAAAAGCTAAATTAAGCCCTGTAAATGTTTTTATTTTATATTTCAGATATCACATAACTAACAAAAAAAAAGTTTACCTTAACTTAAAAAACTAAACATAATATTAATAAAACCATATGAATTGGAAAGCAATCAACTTTCAATTAAAACTTAAAATATTAAATATTAAATACAAGTAATAATAAAATGAACACACACAAATACATTGTTTAAATTAAATACGGTATGTAAAGAAATTTGAAATATTGAGATTAGAAAATTTCTTATTAAAACAAAGTGGTTATTTGCATATTATTCAGTAATTGTGCATTTGGTCCTAATATCATACAAAATTCAGGAAATTTGAATCAACACAACAACGTATCATGAGGTTTCATTATACATTCATTAAAAGAATCAATAAATTTAATGTGTAACTGGGGAAATTTAAGCCTTGCATGTTTATTTTCATGCACTTCAACTTGAACAGGTTTATCTTGATCAAGATAAGATAAGTCAATAAATTAAATTTTCAAGTGGGGAACTTAAAGTCATATTTTCGTTCAACTATTCAGCACCACGACTTTTTAAACCAGATTTCAAACTTGCGCATTTTTGTAGGTAATGCGGTTTTGTGTTAGTACAATTGTTGTTTTGTTATTGTTATTGCCAAGCATTGTCTGTCTGTGTTTTGGTGTCAGGCAGCCTTTCGTCGTTTCGGGGTATAAAATAAAAATCCCGTTTAATCTGCTTAATTGGTTTTGCGTTGATTGCGGTAGATTTTAATGAATAACGGGATTAACGCTATTGCAAGCGTCATGTAATCCAAGGCAAATTGCCACAGCAAAAGTATATTTTCATGTTTGCCTTTTATTTTAGCCGATTTCCTTTTTGCCAAAAATAACCATCTTGAAAACTTTAGACTTAACGTTTCGCAGCGATTCGCTGATTTTAGCGCAGATTAAGGACATTTTTACCATTATTTTAATGCAAATTGCTAGCCTACTTTCTTAATTTTCTCTACTTTAAAACACTCATTTCTGCTACTTGCAACCTATAAATTTGCCCTGCTTAAGGGAAATTGTATACACCAAAATTATCATTTGTGAAAGTAGATATTTTTTTAAAATCAAAACAAGTAGCGTTTAAAATAAACTATAACATATTTAACAAAATGAAAAAAATATCATTTTAATTAATGTTTATCTATTTTGCATTAATAATAATTGATTCTATTATACTATCTGCAGCAGTTTTCTGAGATACAGAGTACCACATTAAAAATATTTACCGTTTACGGTTCTGTTTCGGAAAACTTAAGGTTGCGTGCGCGAGTATCATGTTTATAGTTAATGTTATGCCTATTAGTCTATTTTAACATTTCATTTTCAGTACGACAAAAATTGCACGTCTATTAGCCGAAGCGCCTTATGTTTAGCGCCTAACCAACACACCAACTCATTTTTACAATCATCGTGCATTTTTTGGATTTCTTGGTATAATTTTGGACCGAGTCGTCTGCTAACGTTCATTAGGGGATCTACATGTATTATTGTGTACGACAGGCGCGTCTGCTCGTTATGTACGATAGTTGCGTCGCCTTGTTGTGTACGTTAGTGACGTCTGCTCGTCGTGTACGACAGTCACGTTGTCTCGTTGAGTACGATAGTTACTTCGCCTTGTTGTGTATACATTAGTGGTGTATGCTCGTTGTGTACGATAGTCACGTTATCTTATCGCGTACGATAGTTGCGTCGCTTTGTTGTGTACGTTAGTGGCATATGCTTGTTGTGTACGATTGTCGCGTCATCTTTTTGTGCACGATAGCTGCGTCGTCTTGTTGTGTACGATAGTCGCGTTATCTTGTCGTGTACAATAGGCACGTTTGCAAGTCGTGTACGACAGTCACGTTGTCTCGTTGAGTACGATAGTTACTTCGCCTTGTTGTGTATACGTTAGTGGTGTATGCTCGTTGTGTACGATAGTCACGTTATCATATCGCGTACGATAGTTGCGTCTTGTTGTGTACGTTAGTGGCGTATGCTCGTTGTGTACAATAGTCGCGTCATTTTGTCGTGTACGATAGTCGCGTCATTTTGTCGTGTACAATAGGCACGTAGTTTGCTACTCGTGCACAATTTCAGTTCACTATTGTTATACGATACGCTGCTAAATCTCCCTATTTGCAAAAAAATGAAAATAGCAAATAAATGACCTTAAATATAGCTTCCGTATTTCCCATGGTAATCTTTCTGTGTTTTCTAAAGAAATTATTATTCTATCTCTTACCCTTAGCGCAAATGTCAAGACATAAATAATACATTTAATAACTTTATGCAAAAATTTTCAGGTAATGTAATTCCCAACATTTTATAAAATATCCATATTTAAAATAATTTACAAAGCATGCTTACAAGGTCTACTTACATCAGATTGTATAAATATGATATTGATTTCAAGAATGCAAGAAAAATTAAAAAAAAAAGCCAAGATGTTGATGCACTCAAAAGCGCAGTCAATAATTGAGAGAGTGTGGTTCATAAATGAAATTAGGCTTAAGAAAGCCAACTAAATTTATTTGCCTTGTCCATGGCACTGACCAAAAGCATAAAAAATATTTGTTTCTTAACTTTTTCTGAGATGCACATCAATGCAATCAGCTGAACGAAGCTAAGCAACACTTCAAGGCATAGAAAGCAAAGAAGTTTTTTTTTTTATTAGGAAAGGGTCCTAAATTACATCATCTATAGTGCCCTCAAGAAAAGAGCTCAATGACGTTAACATCCTCATCAAGAAAGAAGAAATCTTACATGCCAAAATGCCTCTTGATTTGTGTCGAACCAAAGTATCGACTACAAAAACTTGCACTACCAGGAAGAAATTTTAGTTGGATAATTCATTGTCATTGTAAGACAGAACAATGCAGCAATAGTCAAAATTAAAACAATGGATTTGGAGAAAAATACCATGGATTATTTAATAGTAGGACGATTAACATAAACTCGCTTAAACGCAAAATTGCGTTAAAATCCCATAGGCTCGCAATGCGCATCATTGCTAAAAAAGTGAAGCCGGCTAAAAACGAGGCCAGAAAGATGAAGAGAAGCCATCTTAGGAATTCATCTCAAGACAGCATGTAGAAATTAGTTTAAGGAGATAAACGTAAATTCGTTTAACGCAAAACATGGCTTCACTTCTCGTCTTAAAATCCCATAGGCTCGCAATAAGCAATTATGCTAAAAAAGTGAAGCCGGCTAAAAACAAGACCAAAATGATGAACAGAAGCCATCTTAGGAATCCGTCTGAAGATTGCATGTAGAGATCAATGTAAATTCGTTAAGCGCAAAACATGCTTCACTTCTCGGCTTATAATCCCATAGACTAGCAATGCGCGTCTATGCTAAAAAAGTGAAGCCGGCTAAAATCAAGGCTAAAATTATGAAGAGAAGCCATCTTAGGAATCCGTCTGAAGACAGCATGTAAATATCAACATAAATTTGTTAAACGCAAACACGGCTTCACTTCTCATCTTAAAATCCCTTAGACTATCAATGCGCATCAATACTAAAAAAGTGAAGCCGGCGAAAAACAAGGTCAGAATAGTGCAGAAAAAAAATACAGAGAGTAAAGGTGGCAAACTAATCAATAAAGTTCAGTCTACTCGCGGTAAAGTATCGAGGAAAGGCATTGATGTCAGAGGAAATTGCCTTTGATGTCGAAAGCAAAGATGTTAGTGATCATCGCCATTACATCGAATTTCCATCGAAGTAACTCAACTTTGTGTTTGCTGTTTGGATCCAGCAGAAAAGCTGATCAAAAATTGATGCGATTCTTGACGTCACATCGTTTGATTGATGGCTTTTGACATTGACAACTAAATTTATCAAAAGAGGTTTTGGAAAAGTGCTGAAAGACAAACTCAATAACATCAATTGATGAGCTTCCATTACCGCCGCGGAAACATTTTCAACGCTAATCACAGTTGATGGATTTTCGGTATGAAGATCAACACTTATATTTTGTTACCAAAAAAAAAGTTTAATTCTATAGTACATCCAATTTTGTTTTTGTTTCAACATCATTAGTAAAAAGTTTAACATTCTTGTAAGGAAGTCAACCATTGCAGTAAGACATCAACTATTGCGGTAAGAAGTCAACTAAATTGTTGTAAGTAGTCAACCACTGTTTCAAGAAGTCAACCACTGTTTCGAGAAGTCAACCATTGTTGTGAAAAGTCAACCATTGTTGTAAGTAGTCGACCATTGTTGTGAGAAGTCAACCACAGTTGTGAGAAATCAACTACAGTTGTGAGAAGTCAACCACAGTTGTGAGAAGTCAACCACCGTGTTGTGAGAAGTCGACCACAGTTGAGAGAATTCGATCACAGTTGTAAGAAGTCAACCTCAGTTGTAAGAAGTCAACTTCAGTTGTAAGAAGTCAACCTCAGTTGTAAGAAGTCAACCTCAGTTGTGAGAAGTCAACCACTGTTTTAAGAAGTCAACCTCAGTTGTAAGAAGTCAACCTCAGTTGTAAGAAGTCAACCTCAGTTGTAAGAAGTCAACCTCAGTTGTAAGAAGTCAACCTCAGTTATGAGAAGTCAACCACTGTTTTAAGAAGTCAGCCACTGTTGCAAGAAGTCAACCTCAGTTGTAAGAAGTCAGCCACTGTTGCAAGAAGTCAGCCACTGTTGCAAGAAGTCAGCCACTGTTGCAAGAAGTCCACCACTGTTGCAAGAAGTCAATTACTGTTGTACGAAGTCAGCCACTGTTGCAAGAAGCCAACCACAGTTGCAAAAAGTCAACCACTGTTGCAATAAGTCAACCACTGTTGCAAGAAGTCAATTACTGATGTAAAAAGTCAGCCACTGTTGCAAGAAGCCAACCACAGTTGCAAAAAGTCAACCACTGTTGCAATAAGTCAACCACTGTTGCAATAAGTCAACCACAGTTGCAAACAATCCAACAGATTTGTAAGAAGTCAACCACAGTTGTAAGAAGTCAACCACTGTTGCAAACCATACGACATATTTGTAAGAAGTTAACTACTGTTGTAAGAAGTCAACCATGTTTGTAAGAAATCATCCATTGTTGTAAAAGTACAAACATCTTTTTAACAAGTCCAACATTTTTGTAAGAAGTCTGCATTCAATGCAAAAAATGGCAATTAATAAGAGGGAATAATTGCTTCTTATCAAATCCCACTTTGTGTTTGTTGGCCATTGTTTATTATGCGACAAAAGGAATTTGAAAGCCATTAAGAAAAAGCTAAGACTGGATTTCTAGTTGAAAAGAGTTTCATGTTGAAAGCAAAAAGGGCGGATAAATAGGCGGATTAAATGCATTTATGTTAATTGGATGTCTATTAAGGATTTCAAAAGCGGTTTTGTTATAATGAAAATAAAAAATTTATTGCGAATCTCAGAGTTTTAGATCAGCTTTAATGCAAAATCAGCTGGAATGTAATAGCTTTATTCCTCCTCTCATCTCCAAATTAAACCAAAATATCCAATGAATGTAAATAAAACAATTTAAAAAATGTATTCAAAATGGTAAAATATTTATATTAAAGTAATATAAAAATTGAAATGAAATTTTGTGATTTTGAATATTTCTAAATCAAAACTCCTTAATTTAAAAAGTATCTAATTACAAAAATTAGTTAAACGCCATTTTAAATTTGCTGAAATTTTGAGTCAATCCATTTTAAAACAACATAATTTCATACAAAATAATGTTTTTATATTTGAACATTTTGGGTTTGATTTTTTTTTTTTTTGTTAATTAAGGATCCATATTATGATGTTGAAATTGTTTATAAGAACAAAAAGCAATTACCAAAAAGAAAATCCTTTTGTAAATCCCTGAAGATTTGTGAAGATTATTTCCAGAGGGGATTTATATAAGATATCCAACTGATTATACGAACAAATAAAACAGCTGCAGCACAATTTATTATTATGTTTTTGTTATCATCAAAGCAAAAAAAAAAAGTTTGTTTCCGGAAACATATTCATTGAGAATTATTTTAATGGGTTTAAGAAGCTAATATACAAAGTGTTCAACTGCCCGGTGTTTATTAGGAAACGAGTAATTAACGCTCTTTATAACGAACCGCTCGATATAAAGAATGATTTAGCCGGTTCCTTCACTATCCCACAATAAAACATGACTGTTTATTACAAACGGCAATTCGATGTCATAAGTGAAAGACAAAAACATCTCGTTGTGTCTAAAGATTCCTATTTTCATTGATTTTAAAGATTGGTTTTAAAAGTTAATAACTTAATTCTAACACTTATTTCAGGGGTACTCATTGTAACGTTTCATATACAAATTATTTATGCTTGTCTAAATATGTTGAAAAACGATGAAGACAGTGGCATAAACAGCATTAGCTGAAAGCATGCTGCCCCCTAATGGGTGGCAATCACTGCAAGCATGTGAGTATGTATGGTTTGCCTAACTACAGGGGCAGTCAACAATCTCGATATAACGAACAGGTGGAAATCACTGCTAACATGTGAGTATATAAGGTTAGATCAAACTACACATTCAGCAAATCTCGATATAACGAACAGGTGGCAATCACGGCTAACACGCGAGTATGTAAGGTTTGCCAACCTACAGGGGCAGTCAATAATCTCGATATAACGAACAAGTGGAAATCACTGTTAACATATGAGTATATAAGGTTTGCCAAACTACAAGGGCAGTAAACAAATCTCGATATAACGAACAGGTGGCAATCACTGCTAACATGTGAGCATGTAAAGTTTGCCTGAATACAGGATTTTGCCCCTTGTAAACGGCAATCACTACTAGCATGCATGTATGTATGGTTTGCCAGACTACAGGGGCAGTCAACAATCTCGATATAACGAACAGGTGGAAATCACTGCTAACAAGCGAGTATGTAAGGTTTGCCAAACTACTGACTGAGTCAATAATCTCGATATAACGAACAGGTGGCAATCACTGCTAACAAGCGAGTATTTAAGGTTTGCCAAACTACTGGGCAAGTCAATAATCTCGATATAACGAACAGGTGGCAATCACTGCCAACATATGCGAGTATGTAAGGTTTGCCAAACTACAGGAGCAGTCAACAATCTCGATATAACGAACAACGTGGCTGGTGCAATTCACCGCACAAGATGATTATACGGTAACCGATACTGTTTATTAGCGTGCGTATCTGTTATTCTTGCATCGTGTTTATATGTAGGCCAGCAGTGAAAATATAGCATTTAATACCTCGTTATCTATGCCCTAATTACCAGTGCAAGTATGCAAATCAAAATTAACGTTTTCTCTTATTGTTTCCACGTTTTCCAACCCTTTTCTCTCTTGAAACCGCAAGATTTCGTTATATCACTTTCGATGAAGGTTTTATTTTCATTTTTTTTTATTTTTGATAATATGCTCGGGATTGTTGTGGTTTTGGCTGTTGCCATATTGTTGGAATTGATCGAAACAAGAAGAAGGAGTTGATGCAAGAATTAACGTAAACACGGGGTTGTGTTCGGTTGTAGACGTAATAAAAATGTATCGATTTATTCGTCAAATGATCGCTGTACCAAATAGGCTGACCACATTATTATATGTTCAGGATACAAGTTTGCAACCCTCGTCAAAATAGGATGGCATATAAACACACCTCGTTTGAAAAGGCAATTATTGCATCAAATATTGGTCCATCCAGCTCACAATCGGGACGTTAAAAGTCAATGATGTGGAATACAATGGACCTTATTCTTTAAAAAAAACAATAGTGGGATTAACAGGTACTAACAATGGACAAATCTAGACTAATTTTTAATTTAAAATTGCAATAATGACACTGAATGATGAATCAGTTTCACAGCGCTAAGTTAACAAGCCACGAAATCGATAATTTCATATTGTTTCATGTTGAAATGAATATATTTTAATGATAGTAAATTTTGTGGCGTGGAAACAATGGTGGAAAAATTTGATATGATACATTAATATGGGGTAATCCCATACATGGACATGTGGACATTTCAGCAACATCAATTATAAATACATGTACTTGAAAATTTGGAAATTAGCGTATCGTAAAAATTTGCAAATATGCATGTGACCACTGAGAATTTTTAAATATGTGTATATGAAAATTTGCAGATAAGTGTATCTGAAAAGTTGTAATTAATTAAACTGAAAATTTTTTTAAATGTATGTAACTACAAATTTAGAACAACTCATTCCTTAAAATTTGTAAATATGCATTTCTGAAAATTTGTAAATATGCATATCGGAAAATATGAAAATACGCATTTATGACAATTTTTTAAATCTGTATTTGTTAATACTGAATATGTGCGCGCATCTGAAAATTTGGAAACGTATGTCAGGAAAGTTTATAAATACATATGCCTGAATATTTGTAAATACGAATATCGGAAAATGTGTAGCTACGCATATCTGAAAATTTGTAAATACGCGTATCTTAAAATTTGTAAATATGTATATGTATATATGTGAAAATTTGCAAATAAACGTATCTGAAAATTTTTTAAATACATATGCCTGAATATTTGTAAATACATTCGTACGCATAACTTAAAATTTGTAAGTATGTGTACCAAAAAATTTGTAAATATGCCTTATCTGAAAATTTGTAAATATATGCATATCTGAAATTTGTAAATATGCATATCTGAAAATTTTTAAATATGCATATCTGAAAATTTGTAGGTATGTGTACCTGAAAATTTTAAATACGCGTATCTGAAAATTTTAAATACGCGTATCTGAAAATTTTAAATACGCGTATCTGAAAATTTGTAAATACGTGCATGTATATATGTGAAAATTTGCAAATACGCATACCTGAAAATTTGTAAATACGTATATATGAAAATTTGTAGGTATGTGTACATGAAAATGTAAATACGCCTATCTGAAAATTTGTAAATATGCATATCCGAAAATTATATGCATATCTGAACATTTTTAAATATGCATATCTGAAAATTTGTAGGTATGTGTACCCGAAAATGTAAATACATACGCGTATCTGAAAATTTGTAAATACGAGTATAAGAAAATTTGTAGTTACGTTCATCTGAAAATGCGTAAAACGTTAACTGAAAATAAGCAAATGCAAATATCCAAAATTTTATAAATTCTGGTACGTAAAAATTTGTAAGTCATTCCGAAACATGTGTTCTGCTTTTCAATTTGTAAATAGTAAAAAAAAAAACAGTTTTGACGTTGCTTAATACAAGGTTATGGTATTTTTTTTTAGGTTGGTAGAAGACAATTTAATTTCCGGTGTCTCACCCGAGTAACTTTATTGGTTAAATTTAGAGCCCTATCAAAAATGTTGAACATGCACTTTGAAAGGCCTAAAACTGAAGACTTTGTACTCACTTAAAACTCCTATTAGATTATAATAATAATAATAATATGCTTAAGAGCACTCGCACGGACCCTTCATATTAAATTAAGCAGCAATAAATGTTGTGTCTCCTAATAAAAATGTACCAATTCATTGATTGAAGATGCACAAACGAAATGTAAGGGAGCAAACATTTTGATTCATAGAGATTGAATTTTTATAGGCTTTTTAAAGAGGGAAGATTTCATGAAAACTTACATTAAAAATAGATGAATAAAATCAGTTTTAATGCTTGGGAATTAATAGGTTTATTTAAAAACTACATTGTATTTTAGGGTCTTTTGTGGATCATTTGGCTAAATTTAGGGAAATTCCCATAACAAGGAAGGGCAGCTGTCAAAATACCTTTTTTGTAGGGGAAGACTAGCAATATTTAATACTTTAAAAACTTTTTTATTCATATTTGGTTTATATCAAACAAGGGTGTCCCATGAATTTATAAAAAATAATAAGTGTAACATTTAGGGAAATTCCCATAACTAGGTAATCTGTAAAATACATTTTTTGAAGTGGGAGATAAGCTATATATTTGTAACGTCAAAAAATGTAAATTATTTGGATGATATTTCGTTCATATCAAATTAAATATATTATACAGGGGTGTCCAAAATGAATCACAATTATTTTAATATACATGTAATTTTGATAAGTACAATTTAGGGAAATTCCCATAACTAGGGAAGCTGTGAAATACATTTTTCTGAATAGGAAGACTCGCATTACTTTTAACAAATTATGTTTTTATCCATATTTGGATAATATCAAACCACATAAATTGTACAGGGGTGTCCCATATATTTCAAAATAATTTTGAAAATATAGGGGAATTCCCATAACTAGGGCATCCTAAAAATTATATTTTTATAGCGGAAGACTAGCATTATTAAATATTTTTTAATGTTTTGATCCATATTTGGTGTATATGAAACCAACTATTGTACAGGGATGTCCATAGTGAATAAAATATATTTTAATGCCATTTTAATAAGTGTTAAATTTAGGGAAATTCCCATAAAATGGGTATCTTTAAAATACATTTTTATAAGGTGAGACTCGCAATGTTTAATATCTTGAAATAATGTTATCGATATTTGATTTATAGCAAACCATATACAGCGTACATTGTACAGGGGTGTACCATGAATTTGAATATATTATTGAAAAGTTTTATAATTTAGGGAAATTCCCATAACTAGGGTATCTGTAAAATACTTTTCTATATAGTGAAATTCGCAATATTTAAAATTTAGAATTTTTTTATCCATATTTTTTTTATATAAAATCAAGTACACTATACAAGGATGTCCACAGTGAACCACATAGACTTTAATGCCATTTTGAAGTGCAAAATTTAGGGTAATTCCCATAACTAACACAGCTGTAAAATACATTATTCTGAAAAGGGACACTCGCATTATTTAAAAATTTTAATGTTTTTATCCATATTTGGATTATATCAAACCAAATACATTGTACAGGGGTGTCGCACGTATTTTAATATATTTTAAAAAGTGTTAAAATTCAGGGAAAATCCCATAACTAGGGTATCTGTAAAGTACATTTATATAGGGTGAGACTCAATGTTTAACCATTTGAAGTTTTTATTTTCATCAAATAGGTTATAAATCAATATTGCTTTTTATCAAACCAAATAGATTGTACAGGGGTGTCCAATAAATAGTTATGTATAAAATGTAATCATCAGATAACTTCTTTCTGTTAAAAGGCTTTTATAGGGCACATATAAATTGAGCATTAGGCTAAAATGAGGTTGTGAAAACTAGGGAACAAAAGCAGAAAACGTTAATTTTGATTTGCATACTTGCACTAGTAATTAGGGCATAGATAACGAGTCATTAAACGAGGCTGCAGTATTTGCACTTAAGGCCTAAATAAGCAAAACGGCTACAGGATAGAAACCAGCTCCCAGATCTACGTTCGCCAATAAACAGTTTATTAAGTCAATACTGAAACTATGAAATTTTATGGTCCCGAATGAATTCAATAAAAGAAAAACTGTTAGCATGCTGCACACAAATAAAGGCAATTTGAATTTATGCCACCTTCATGCAAAACTCAGGGGGGTGTAAATAAAAAAAAGGAAACTATATATTCTACTGAATGTTTCTGATACTGCCAGTACAAGTAATATTTATATATTATTGAGGAGGTTGGAAAATGTAAAAGTCATATGGGGAATTTATAATATAATCCATAGCGAATATTAGGAAACATGGATATAGAAGACAACTTGAAAATTTAAAATTGAAACCATATTTATTATACTACAATTTTTATATTAAATAATCCAGTGATTATAAATTTATTGAACTACACAAAATAATCTTAATATTGTTCTGGTATTAATGATTTTAATAATATTAACCTGCAAATAGAAATCACAATGTTTTCTATTTATATATGCACAGTGTATAAGTAAAATTTATTCAAGATTTAAGATTGAGATTTAATAAGCAAAATTAAAAATTAATTATATTTTGTTGCGTTGATTTACACAATGTTTTCTATTTATACATACTGTAAATAAGTAAAATTTATTTTGTTACTGGCTTAATTGAGATTTATTAAGCAAAATTAAAAATTAATTATATTTTATTGCATTGATTTACGATTACAAATCATTAAACATTAAATTACAAGTAGCATAAATGTATTGTTGTATGTATACATGTATAATAATTCATATTTATTTATTTATTGTTATTATTTTAATTTTAACTACAATGTACAATAAAGTTTTATGTATTAAAACACATTGGTACGGTAATATAAAATGTAAATCGAGAAGGCACAGCAAAATAAATACAAGAAAAAGTTAATTAAAATTTAGAAAGCAATTGAATGATTTTAATAGTTTTGTCTAAATTTAATTTATAAATCGTGTAAGTAGTTATTTTCCAACATAATTAATGGACATTATATTTACAAATTGCACCATCAATTTATAAATTTAAAATCATTTTTAAGCTTTCCCTTGACACAAAATCTTAAGTGCACTTGGTATACTTTTCTGAATACTAAGAATACTTTTCTAAATACCAAGTATACTTTTCTGAATACAAAGTATACTTTTATGAATACTAAGTATACTTTTCTGAATACCAAGTATACTTTTCTGAATACTAAGTATACTTTTATGAATACTAGTATACTTTTCTGAATACTAAATATACTTGGTATACTAAATGAAAATCAAGTAGGACCAATACTTTTTAGTAATCATGTAGTTTACTGTAAAGTGAACTTAGAAGTATATGAAAGTATAATAAAGTATACTAAGTTGCTAAAAAAAAACACTTGGTATACTTTCATTTTAATTAGTGTTATTTTTTATCTATCCTCAAGTAAACATACAAATTCATAAATTGGATCACTCAATATTATAAATATTCCTTAAAAATCTTACACATTTCAAGTTATTGTGAATCAGCATTAATATATTGTACAATATCAGAAGGATTCAAGTTTCTCAAAACATGCATTTGCATAAAATAAATTCAAAATATTAAAATATTTTTTTTTGCATCTATTCATTTTTTCCTGTTCTGTATGTCATCATTGTAGCAATTTTTAAAGTAATGTATCATCCCAATGTCACCAGCAATGATTGATGCAGCAGAAAATACGTTAGGTCCATCATGTTTGCTTATACTAGCTGGGTTTTTTGTGTGGTATTTCCTGTTTTTTTTTTTTTTTTTTATTTCACAGTTTTTTTCTCTCCATGCAACCTCAATTTCCGTTTTATTTTTTTTATTTTCTAAGACATTTTAGAAGATAAGGGGCACCAAGAGTAAAGGAATGTACACCCAAGTGCAATCAACAATTCTTTAAAAAGATAAATTAAATTTCTGACTAATTTTCCAGAAAATCAAATTGATTTAAGAGATCCAATCTATTAAAGAGATCCAATCTATTAAATTGATATAAAGTCTATACTCTAATGGTTAAAAAAGGATTCAAGAAATTCGGTATTAAAATAGGAAAATTTTTCAATATCAACACCTTATGGCATATAAGGCTTATGCCAAAAATAGGATACAAATTTCAGATATCCCATAAATATTTTACGATTAAATTACAGTTCGTTAAATTTTTAACAGTTTAGATGGTAGATATCTAAGATTTTGCAAAATACAAGTTCTTACATATAATAAATAATAAGTTAATAAATTTATGCACAAATACATAATTTATTCATATGACTATATAAAATTATAAAGTTTTAATAAAGCAATTTGGGAATCAGTTTTAAATATTACAAACTAAAATGCCATTAAACGTGTATAAAACTTTATTATATTTATATAGAATTTATATTAGATTTATATATATTTATATGGATTAATAAATTATCATATTTTATTCGACTATATTAAATTATTATATTAATCTACATTATTTTATTTATGCACAGTGTATAATGTTTGTATGGTAATAAATTGCAATAAATTTTATAAAGTTATTAGAAAAAATTCTAGTTTAATTACCAACAGTGCATACAGGGTGGTCCGAAAGTCAGTGCCACACTGTTTGTAGTATATTTTTTTTTAAAATTTAAACCCTTATGGTACCATCAGGTATCCCAGCCACTTTTAGGGATAAAAATATAGGAATTATTTATATAAGACACTTTTCTTTGAAAATATAGGAATTATAGCACATGATGGCAAACACTTTATCATATTCAATATTTAGGACATTTTAGGACTTTTTTATATTAAATTTTAAGACCTTTTAAAAGTTAAGATGACTTTTTAAATGTATACAATAGAATTTTATTTTTAATTCGCATTTATACCAAAATAAGGACATAGTTTACTGTGTTTTATTGCATTGTTTTTTGCAAAGAATATAGCAGTCATAATTACAGGGGTATAGATGTAAATTCAACTTTTGAAACTTAATTTTTACAATAATTACACAATTATTCAGATGGTATTTAGGACTTTTTTAGGAATATTTAGGACTTTTTAAGACTTTCAGGACTTGTTTGATACCCTGGTTATTACAATCCTGTAGAAAAGTTAATGAAAATATAGTAAATATAAGACAATTTAAGGTAATATAAGACAATTTAAGGAAATACAAGACAATTTAAAAAAATATAAGACAATTTAAGGAAATGTAAGACAATTTAAGGAAATATAAGACAATTTAAGGAAATATAGGACAATATAGGACGACATTAAAACTATAAAAATTTATAGGGAAAATAGTACGGCTGGAATACCTGTACCATCCAAAGTGTTAACTCGAATGTATACTGTGTTTAATGCAGCAAATTTCAAATAAAAATATTTGATAAATATTCAATATTTCCTAATTAATCAAAACCGTATAACCAATATTCCCTCTACATTTACTCGGTATAAATTCCAATAACATTTAACTACTTTTCATATAAAGTGGATTCAACTTTTGATCTTTCCCAAAAAAGTTATCTTACAAAAATTTCACTTTATCATGGGGGTACATTAATAGAAAATAAGTGAGTTTCTCTTTAAGATCGCCCACACCATCTTTAAATTTGCTTTCAGATAGTTGGATCGATATAAGAAATAAGAGTGTGAGAGAGTATATAGAGTAGCCCCAACTAAAAATGTGAAAATTCGGTGTTAAGACATCCGCAAAAGCTCAGGGCTAAAAACCCCTATTTTTTACAACCAATAAGGCAAAAAAAATATATATATATATTTTTTTCTAATAGCATCGGACATTATACGATTTTAAGCATGATTCAGTAAAAAGTGGGATCCAAGATGAAGGGGAAAAAAAAAGCATGGGCTAACTTCCTGAAAGGAGATGAAAACTTATATTAAAAGTCTGCGGTTTTTCAACAATCTTATATATAGATATCTATACTTGGGAAAGTCATGCTAAGCCGGAAGCAATATCCACTATTGGCAGACACAAAAGAAGGGGTGAAGTCAATCTATATGCAATCCTTGTACGAAAAGCCGAAAGTTTGCTGATGCATTCTGCAAACAAGACGGCCATCTTGAATTTTAAAATAAAGTGAACGAAAATCTTATTGGTCCTTTTTTTATAAAAGCCTGCAAGTAAAATTCAGCTTTTTCATCAAATGAACCTTTGTGTTGGAAGGACATTGCAGGAAATTTAAACAACTTTTGCCGGAAACAAATTGATGGTGAATAGCCGCGAGTACGCAAACATAGTCCGCGTAGGAAAATTAAGGGAAAATGTTTCCCAAATCTTATGGATATTTGCGATAAAAAGAAAGGTTTTATGTAAACTTTAGTAGGGGAAGAAGTTGTATGAAATTCAAATTTCCGCAAGGAGATATTCATGGATCAAGTGGAATATTTCTGGATCGAAGCATTTATCCGGTTGTATATATAGCGTGCGGAGAAGTGAATATTGGATAACATCCTTTTATACATGTACACTGTATATGGAGTATGATATGAAGTTTTATAGGCTAATATTGTGAGTAATGTTGTGTTTAATATTGTTTTATTAACAGCTTGTTAGCATAAAATGTTAAATTAAGAGATATCAAATAAGATACATGTTGAAAATTTCAATTAAATTCATTGAACCGATAGTATTTGAAATTAATCTTAGCTTGATTTAACAATAGTTTAATATTCAGCCATTTAGTTTGTTGTAGTTAGTATAATGTATATAATTTTGGATCCCTTAATGTGGTGTTAGCATTAATAAAAATCATGTATTTATAAAAACAATTATTACAGTCAGAAATAAGTTTTGCATTCAAATTCAACTTATTATTTCCTTATTTTTGTAGTCTATAAATGTAGAGAAATAAATGCATTCATTAATTATAATGATCAATGAATATAATACAACTTTCTTAATGACAAAAAATGAAATGAAAAATACTGATATCAAATGAGAAAGAACATTGATATCAAATATTTTGTTTGTCGTTTTGAAAAACAAAAATTAAATCTTAATCAAAATGTAGGAAAATAATTACATGAAACATTGATAAATAAAAACAAATAATAATCAATAAGAAAATAAATTAGATGAAAAAGATAAAAAATACTATTTTCGATTTGAAATAAAGCTAATCTTTATCATTTAAGAATAATTTAAAATAAAACAAAATGCGTCTGAGAAACATATAAAAATACTTTTTATAAGTATATCAAATAAAAACAATAAAACAATATTCAAAAAACATACCATAGCTAAATTATGAGAAAATATTTGGAAATTCTACATATAAATACACATGTACATTATATATAATTGTAGATGCTATTTCATATTTTTTGTTTTGTAATAAAAATGTCCAGCTACATCTACAAATTTTAAATTAATATTGTGTGTAATATTGTGAGTATTGTGTGTGATATTGTGAGTATTGTGTGTAATTTTATATATTGCATCATCAAAATGTATGAATTTGAAATAAAACAAAATTCGTGAGATCCCAAGCATGTATTTCTCATTACATGCATACAATTTGGGTAATTCAGCATAAAATATTTTAAAAAAAGGAGTAAAAATTCGGGAGATTCCAACCGTGTACACGAACGATCGCATACCGTATTGCATACTTTATATAACACAGCATCAAAATACACGAATTTTAAATAAATATAAAATTCTTGAGCTCCCAAACAACATAAATACAATTTGGGCAATTCAGCATGAAATATTTTCAATCAGTTGACAAATTCTGTAGATTCCATGAGATTTCAACCACGTACACGTTTGAGCAAATATCGCATCGCATATTTTATATAACGCAGCATTAAAACAAACGAATTATAAATAAAATATAAAATTCGTGAGATCCTACATGTATTTCTCATTAAATGCATACAATTTGGGTAATTCAGCATAAAAAAGGCTGGAAAATTCTGGAGATTCCATGTGATTCCAACCGCATACACGTACGAGCGCATATCACATTTTAAATAATGCAGCGTCAAAATACACGAATTTTAAATAAAATATAAAATTCGTGATATCCCAACCATGTATTTCACATTACGAGCATGCAGATTGTATTATTCAGCATAAAAATATTTCAAATAAGATGCAAAATTCTCCAGATTCCGTCCGCATATATGGCGTAAATTCTCGGTTAACTGCCGGGTGATAAATCACCAGTTGTTTTTATATATATATATATATATATATATTTGTCCTATTTTTCTGGTCTGTTCAGTGGCAAATGTTTACGCATGGGATCCCCATAGAGCTTCAGCTGCAATTTCCCTCGTCATTAATGCTCGTTGCGAAAGCGGGTGACACTGCGGATCTCTAGCGCCATGATGGTGCAAAAGCGTCTCTTAAATTAAGCATCTCTCGACCATATTTTCATTTCGTCTGGAGTCATTCCAAACGTCCACAATGGCACAATGCCAACCGACTCGTTTTATATATCCATCAATGGATAAAAATTCCGCAGGAGCTCTTAATAGCGCGATTCTCCTCCTCCTACAACATGCCTTAGGATCCACTCCTACTCAGTCAACAATTGTCTGAAGAAAACCGTCTGGATTCGCAGAGGCCATGGCATTTACCGACAACTGCAACCCATATAGCAAAAGAAAATGAACCCAGAGTCCATCCACTGGTCATCTTGCCAACAAACAAACATAATTGGGCTAAAAGGATTCAGAATTCGCGTTTGGCCGTCATCGAAAGAGATTTCGCTTAACGCTTGCGAGATGTCGTTCTTGAATAACGGAGATCCGAACGGCATCTTGAAAAGGTAACGACATTACCACAGCTAATGCATTATTCTTCTCATAATTACATAATAAATTAGTAATTTTTAAAACGCGTAAACACGGTTATATTATACGAGTCGTACAGATAGGCTTAACGAAGAAACGTATGTATGTGTGTGGGTATGTGTCGCGAAAACTTCCGATCCACAAACCCGATTGCTCCCAAATTTTCAATCAATACTTTTCCGCAGCCGATAAATAACATAAGGGGGTCCAATATCCAAAAATTATACCCATTCCATCTATTTTACCTTTTTTCCAGATTCGCAATAGAAATTAGTTTTTTGCGTGGTGCATTATGGGTACTTCAACAACTGTCATTGGCTCGAGATGTAGCATGATGGCGCTACCTGGTGGTCAATTGCGTATACCAATTGATGTTCTATCTGGGCTAAAACCATGTGGTTAGGGGGTGGGGGTTAAGTTGGGAGGTATAGGTGGGGTAATGCAGAAAATGCAAAGTGTAAATATTAACATTATTCAAATTTCCTCGGGCTCTCGATATAACGGACAGCGCGGCTTATCCAGATCAAAATGCGCATACATCTCACGTACTAGCCTCATGGTATAACGAACGTTACGGATAATGAACCGATTTATAACAATCTATAATGAACGGTAATTCAATGTCTTAGGTCAAAGATAAACATCCTGCTGTGTCGTAACATTAATATTTGCATTGATTTTAACGATTGGATTTAAAAGTTAATATTATAAAACATTCTAACGCTTATTTAAGAAGTACTCAAAATACTGCGAAAGCAACTGAAGTGCGTAAACTCTCACTAGCATTTGGCAAAAAATGTACATGTATTTATGTTGTTCGACAGAAGACAGACGTAATGTTTCAGCAAAAAAAAAAAACTGGCATTACACGAAAGTCGGTAAAAGCCGCTAGGTGTTTTAAAAAGTCGCGAAAGCCGCCTAGGAGCGAACAACGCGTAAAAACGGACCTCTCGGTTATAACGAATGAATGCCTTATCTCCTTCTCGTTCGCTGTAACGAGAACCGACTGTACCTTTACAACACCACCAAATAAAATTTCCCAAGTTTTCCCATATATAAATCATGCACGTGTGAGTTTTGAGTATCGCTCACAAGACCACGACATTCTCGTATTGCATTGCAATTAGCAGTACGAAAAGCGCAACCATTTCACAAAATCCCCAAGAAAGTTAAAAAGTAAAAAAAAAAAGATAAAAACCGAGAATGTTTCTCAGCAAGAGCAAAAGAGCGCTAGAATGAAAAGAAAGTAAAATCCTAAGGTGTTTATATTATAATTAAGGTATATGACACCGCACTGCAGGGACTCAAAGAAACGCTCTGATCTCGAATTAATCCTTCTTTCATTCGCCGTCTTGGGACCGTATCACGGATTTCTTACTCTTTCGCATCTGCACACACGCGTATACGCGTATACACATATATGCGCAGCTTAAGGACTCTCCGTCTGTACCGCCATTAGGATCTCCATGATGGATCGCAATTTACAGTAACGCACCATTGAACCTCTGATGTCATTCCTCCCAACTTTCTCTTGCCCAGGTTTAGTCTGCAACGGAGACCCTCGCAAACGGATGAAAAATACTGCCAAAAACCTAAAAATTGATTGGATGAAATCCACCATCGGTTACGTGGAGAAAGTGTCGCGACAAGATGCGATATTCGTACACCTTGCGCAAAGAAAATCCAATATGGAGTCTGAATTAGCGCACGAATATTGAAATGTCGTCTGCTATACTGTTGGCCATCTAGAAATTTTATTTATGAAATAAATGGTTTGTTAAGACTGGTGATTTAAAATACTGTATAAAATTGTCTTATTTTTAGAATAAGCTAGGTTACGAGTAAATGCAAAAAAAATCTAAGATGAAATTGCAACTTTGTAGCTGGATTTATACATCCTCATAAAAACACTAATGCTTAAGAAATAACAGTATTTAAGACACTAAGACAATTTCCCTTGTCTTAGTCTTAAGACTAAGACATTTTTTTCAAAAGACAATTTCAAGACTATGGTATTTCATAAAGACAGTCATAAAACTAAGACATCTTCTCAAAAGACAGACTTAAAGAAATGGCATCTTCCCAAAATACAGTCTTAAGACATAAGATAAGTAATTTCCAAAAGACATGTCAATTTTAAAGAAATGACATCTTCCCAAAAGACAGTCTTAAGACATAAGATAAGTAATTTCCTAAAGACAGTCTTAAAGACTTAAGATAAGTAATTTCCTAAAGACAGTCTTAAGACTAAGACAGTCTTTAGACTAAGATATTTCCAAAAGACATTCCTAAGAATAAGATATTCCCAAAAGACAGTCTTAAAAGAAATGACATCTTCCCAAAAGACAGTCTTAAGACATAAGATAAGCTATTTCCAAAAGACAGTCTTTCAGACTTAAGATAGGATATTTCCAAAAGACAGTTTTAAAGAAATGACATCTTTCCAAAAGACAGCCTTAAGAAATTAGATATACTACATGTATTTTCACAAGACAGTCTAATTAAGACTAAGACATTTCCAAAAGACAGTCTTGAAGAAATTACATCTTCTCAAAAGACAGTCTTAATACTAAAGCAGGGTATCCACCAAGCTCCTCATGATACGGTATCATGAATGCACAAATAAATTTGCCCACAAACACAAACCTGAAACA
>JAQGCC010001287.1:0-24895 GCA_034698905.1 Xestoiulus laeticollis | reverse complement strand
TTTTAATTACACAAGTCGCTGACTTGGCTGAGAGCTTTCCCCATAGGAAACGGGGTGTTTAGTTTCCCCTTAAAACATATTATAATTTCTTTACACTAATACATGAATAACATCGATTCAGCATTGTAATTATTCTGACAAACACACACATGAAAGACATATTCGAAATTTGCCAAATTTTTTGTCAAATTCAGCTCCTTGTTTGTGTGCATTGAAAATTGTATATATGAGTGGGTGTTATCCTATCTCCCCTTGTTGCTGGCAGATGGCTGTTGAGATTTGAAGGACTTTGCCAATAACGCAAAACTCATTGACCTTCATCACAGTCTTAATTACATCAGTAAAATCACAGTCTGAGCATACATCACGTTCGACATGATTCGCCTATTCGACGACACGAACCATGCTGAATTATACAGGAAATTCCGTCCAAAAATCCCAGGGAAAGTGGTGACTTCAATCGTCAAGTATTTAGAGGAGAAATCCCATAGCCCTCATGGCACTGCCATTGACGTTGGGTGTGGTTCTGGCCAAAGCACACCCTTGTTAGCACCCTACTTCAAGGATGTGATCGGATACGACATCAGCAAGACTCAAGTGGAGGCTGCAATATCAGCACCCGACTTGCCATTAAACGTGTCTTATGCAGTAGCACAGGCAGAATCTCTGCCCTTGCCAGACAGTTCTGTAGAACTTGTCATCGGATGCACCAGTTTTCACTGGCTGGATCTACCAAAATTCTACTTGGAAGTAAACCGCATCCTTGTGCCCAACGGTGTGGTTGCGGCTCTGGGGCACGCTGGTTTTGGTATTTCACATCCCACAAAAACCCTGGAACTGAACTCCCTGATGAAAGCTTTGGTGGACAGCCATCTACGAGGGAGATATCACGAAAAGTTAGATCTTCTGACAGACCGATACCGAACGTTGCCGATGCCGTATTCAGAAATCGTCCGATATGACTATCTGGAGGATGAATGGCCAGATCGAACTGTTGCAGACGTGGTCGGGTTCTACAAAACCTGGTCATGCTACCAGACCCTGCACACCGAAGATCCGCAGAAAGCAGTTCGAATCTTAGAGGAGTTTCAGAAGTCGTTCATGGACATCTTGGAGGTTGATACACCGCCAGAACAAACTCCCATTACTCCGTACTGCGACTATTTTCTCTTAATGTGCCGCAAGCCCGCATTGTAATAATTATGGGTACTTATATGCTTCTGGAGCATCCATTTAAAATATTTGTGTACGCAACGTGTTTAATTCTTTGAGTATCTTCAATGTAATGTAATTAAATTTTAATATCTCGATAAACGCACAAGATTAAATATTAAATATAGCCAATTTCCATCAACGCTCAATACTCTCATATTGTTAATGCATTAGGTCATCATGACACATGTAAAAAGTTACATGACAAATTAAAGATGTACATGTATATGCATGGTTAGAATCAAATTGATAAAACAATACATGAACATGACTAGTAGTTTGTATAAAATCATCATGTGTAAAAGACTATCCTCTCTAAAAGTATAAAATGTGCCGGACCCATGTATGATAAGAGTTCCCTTTGACTAGAAGTTTGCAGGCGTCACTTTGTTTATTTGTTTTGTATTATTTTACAAGACATCATTGCGAAATTTGAATTTGCCGCCTAAAATGAATCACAAATCCTGTCCAGCCATGATTAATCACATGATTTACTATAATGATGTCAGCATAGATGCCAGCGCCATCTAACGCTAGATACAAGTGCTTTAGCTTGAACTCAGTTTCAGAATTTTTTGGATATTTGCGTATTTTATAGGAATTCTATAGAATATTTGAACTTTTAAAATGCCAAAACACGAAGCTCTGACACCCAAAGCCATCGCAAACAAGATAAAAGCGAAAGGATTGCAGAAACTGCGATGGTATTGTCAAATGTGTCAAAAACAATGTCGAGACGAGGTAAGTCTTTAATTCTACAATGTATAGGATAATTATTTTTCATGAAACTACGTGTAAATATAAAAGTTTGTAAACTCACCAGGATTTTTGGTATCTATTCTTGACGAGCAACGATCTGTTTAGTTGCAATTTCGTAGGATTTCGCCCTCAAGGTTCTTTCTGCATGCACCCTTTTCGACATTGGAATTCAGTGAATTTCAGTCCTTTTTTCCCTTGCTGATAGCCTGATACTCAACCAGTTTGGCACTCACATGTGGAATTTGGGTAGTTTAAACTCCCTGCGACATGGTACTTCTGTGAGAAGTGTACCGAATTAAATTCGTTTTGAACTTTTGAACAGGAGCACACGATTGTTCCACTTTATATAGGGCCTACAATGTGTATGGAGCGCCATCATTAATACAGGATGTGTCATAAGGCTCTTGTGAAAAGAAAAAAAATTATGTAAATTGGTCCTGAGATCTAAAAGTTTGACAAGTTAAAAAAACCAACAGAGAAATTATTTGTTTTTTTATTGTTATTTGGCTCATTGGTTTCTATTGTTGACAATATTATATTAATAGAAAAATACTATTATTTTAATTTATTTTCCAATGATCCAGTAAATACAAATTAAACACTAAAAACTTAATAGAATTATAGGAACCGATAATACAAATTGAATATATCGCAATTGTTCTCTATGACATTTTTGACCAGAGAACACGCAATGACTAATTTTATTTTTTTAATTTAGAATGGCTTCAAATGCCACACAATGTCAGAGTCCCATCAAAGACAATTACTTCTATTTGCCGATAACCCTAATACTTATATCGACACTTTTTCACGGTTAGAACGACTACATTTTTTTCCTCGAGCCATTCCTTCATTCGTCTTAATTTATATTAAAACTTTACATTTGTGCAATTTTTTTACAGTGAATTTCAGGAGGAATTTGTTGAACTTTTGAGCCGACGATTCGGTAATGACTTTTTAAAATTGTAATTTACGAAATCGTCGTCAGATTTCCTAGATATAATTAATGTAATAGGGCCTACATTGAATAATATGGATTATGTTTCAAAGGTACGAAACGTGTCCACAGTAACATGGTTTACCAAGAATACATCCAAGATCGGAACCACCTTCACATGAATTCCACCCAATGGGAAACGCTCACCGAGTTCGTCAAATGGTTGGGACGAGAAGGTTTCTGTACCGTGGATCAAACAGAAAAAGGATGGTTTATAACATACATCGATCGGTATGAAAAGCTAAATATCGAGATAGTTTTTCGAATTGCAGCAGCATTATATCTGATTAAATTTTTCTAATTTAGCGATCCAGAAACTATTCAAAGACAGGAGGCACTAGCCAAGAAAGAACGAATGGATAAAGATGATCAAGAAAGGCTAATGGACTTCATCGCAAAACAGGTGAATTTAAAACTGAAAATCAGTTCGGTCCCATGCAGAAATGGTTTTAGAAAGCCTGCAAATTGCTTGCACACATAAATGACATAAAGCCTATCAAATTGAAATATTAATTCGTACATTTTTAAAAAGGTTGAAAAGGCAAAACAGGAAGGAAGACCTGCCGAAGAACCACAATTCACAGAGCTTCAGAAAAACGACGAGGATGATAAAGGTGATATCTAACATGGGAAAATTTACATTTCCTAATGTCACGTTTAAAGATGGGAGATTCAAACTTTCGCTAAACGTTTTAAATGATTTTTATAGTGTGCTTTAAAATGCCGGTTGTACCAAAAGCAAAAGAAACAGCATCAGTGTAAGCGACAATACTAAAACCATTCCATTCGGTTTTTTAGTTGAAATGTTTGATCATTTATGCTTCCATCAATTTTCAGATCAATAAATCCATTCACCATAGCCACCACCAAGCTTAAAACCGATACTGGGAAGCGACCCAACGAAAAATACGAGAAAAAGGAATCCCAAGTTAAAAAACAGAAAACAACTTTGGCTGAAATGATAGAGGAAGAAGAACACAACAAGGAAAAGCTAAATAGGAAAGATTATTGGCTGATCAAGGTGGGCAAACACGAGGACAGTTAAGATAAAATCCTCGATATTGTTTACCAATCTTTCTCTTCTTCTCTTGCCAGGGCATAGTTGTGAAAATAATCACAAAGGCACTCGGAGAAAAATTCTACAAGAAAAAAGCAGTGGTGAAGGTATGGAAATAAATCTCGTTCGAGCACATTTGAAAGTGCTTATAAATGCTAATTTATAAAAAACTTGTCTATAAATTAACTTAATTTTTTTCCTTTGTAATCCAATAACCCAAAACTGAATATATCGATTTCATGGCTATTTTCTAGGAAGTTAAAAGTCAATATGCTGGAATAGTGGAAATCATAGATACGGGTGACATAATCAAGTTAGATCAAAGTCACCTTGAAACTGTCATTCCCGCAGTAGGTAAGTGAAACAAGTTAAGGAAATAATTTACAAAATTTGTGCGGTTGCATCCCAAACTCCTGTTGAACTAATAATACAATAAATATTTTACCGTTGCAAACTTAGGGCGACCCATCAAGGTACTAAATGGTGCTTACCGAGGCCATGACGCCATCTTGGTTTCCCTCGACGAGAAGAACTTCTGCTGTACCGTCAAAATAGATTCCGTAAGTTGTATTTCAATTCTTTTCGTTGAATCTAACTTCAATGCAGTTAATTTGTTTCGTTTTTCCTTCTTAGGGTCCCCTGAAAGATCGAACACTCAAAGGGATTCAATATGAAGACGTCAGTAAAACATACTTGAAAACATAGCCAGCTCGTAGTTAATTTTCAAATTATTTTTGTACAAAAATTAAAGTTTCTTTTCAATCTTACGATACTCCTTGTTTTTTGAATATGCATCTACAGTATCTCTGGACTCGCATGGTAACTAGTGTCGATTTAGAGGTTGTCTCAATAAAAGAACTAGATCTATGAGTATATTTCATTGTTAATTCTTTCACTTGTCACCGTTTAACAATTTCAAGGAACAAATCTTAATTTTTTATTTCTTTCCTTTTTAATAATAATTGAGAGATGGTCAAAACACAGCAGCAGCAGTAGCGAACAAATTACAATGATGAAGGAGAGGAGGAGGAGAAGGAATGTAACTGCAGGATTTGACAGAAACTAACCCCATGATCAGAACCTGTAATTCTGACAGTTTGTGGCAGATCGAGCAGTTGACATAACCAGCCAATGGCACTAAATGTGTTAACATGTTGGTATAAAAACGTATTTAACTAGACGCCATATTTAGATGCCAAGAACAAATTCATCATCCACCGTCGGCCCTTCTTTCGAAGGCCTTTCCGTGACGGCAGAGTCATAATTCCGGCATCTAAACCACTGGACAACCCATTGGTCGAGGAAGGTCGGCTGCTCAATTCCGACCTTCCTGAAATGACGCCTGTACCACTGGAGAATAAAGAAAACATTATTGTGGATACTCTAGGATTGTCCCAATTTACAGCAGAAACAAGAAAAGAACACTTTTAGCACCTTTGGCCCCAGGCGAGGTTACAGTTAACACAAAATGAACATATTTTAAAAGATAATACCACATGCAAGATTTAGTTCGAGGTTGTAGGCTTAAAACTAAAATTACGCAGAACGTCTCAAACGTTAACAAATGGGGGGAATTCGCAACCCTGACGCTATTCATAATGGCATTAACTATTTCAGCATCAAACAATTTCTTTCATGTGGACATTTTCTAAAGTAAGGAAAAACTATTCCAGACATGCTACAGCAGCGATTTTTCAATTTTTTTTTTACAAACCATTTCCCCTTTGGAATGCTTGAGCACCTTAGATGCCTTCATTTATTTTACAATAAAAAGCCAATATTACTTTTTGGAAATTGCTTGCTTTACACTCTGGGAATGTTAGGTATGCCCACAATGAGACTTTTTAATGCGAACGTGACGAAATTAAATGTATGAATGTTTGACGAAATTACTTTTTGATATCTTAATTTTCCACTTTGTAATTTAAAGCATGTACTTTAACATTCCCTTCGAGAGTAAAATCAAGGAGAAATTTGTCCCGTGAATGAGAATACCAGATTACAAACAAGGCCGAGAGAAACATATTAATAGAAGTAATTACAAAAAACCCCGATGCCGCTCGTGGTCTAAATCGTAATTTAGAATTTTTATCATTTTAGGCACGACCACTGCAGATTCTTATCTCTTTCCAAATTCTTTAGAATATTTGAAAAATATTTTTTGCGAATCTGGTCCGCGTATGTCAACGCGCAGCTTTTCTTTCAATAGTGCAGCAACCCAGGTGCCTTCGATTGGATTTTAGCATATGGAAATCATAGAATCCTGTGAATGTTAATGCTCGGAAAATCACGTTATTTGCATAGACAAGCTAAAAATAAACCAGAATCCTTGGCTTGCGCAGCTTCATCACGTATATTTTAGAACGAGGAAATTAAAACGGTACTAAAATGTCAGCTAAGACGGCCCAATTTTCGGGGGATAACGGGAGAGCCACTGTAAAATGAGTGGGAACACACGTCGAATTTTGGGGACAAAACCCAAAAATAGCCTGTGAAATGTACAATAATAGCCCAAAAAAAGATGCTCGTGAATGTGTTACCATAGCTCGTTATCTTTTTCTTTAGGTGGCACTTCGATAACTCGAGGTTTGTCGATAATTCGTGCAGATCTGTTCCCTTTTTCCACTATACCGATAATCCATGCTTGATAACCTTCTTTCTTTTCTATATCCTTGCAATAAGCAGCAGCTTGCTCCCTAGGCAAGCAAATTAAAAGTCCTCCTGCAAAAAGAAACACGCACAAATGTAAGGAATTTGTATTTTCTTATTTAAAGATGATCAATATATTATCAAATAAATGCACCCCACTTGAAATGATCCTTACCTGATGTTTCGGGTGAATGTCCTTGTAGCAGTTGGAACGTGCTTCCACAAGCTTTCGCCACAGCAGACATTTTTGCAATTACAGGCAAGTTGTGGATGACAAAACTGACTTCGTTCTTTTGATTCCTCGCTAAATTGGTGGCATGACCAAGCAGGCCAAAACCAGTTACATCAGTAGCGCCGTGAGCGTTGTACTTGTGCATTAAGCGAGCAGCTGTCGACCAACAGAAAAAAAATTATGCAAAATGACTATGATGTTGACAATGCTTTCTGCAAATATTTCGTGCGAAGAATTATCGAAAGCATTCGTCAACCTGTTCTGTTTAATCGCGACATGCTATCCATCGCCCTCTGATACGCTCTGGTAACATCATCTTCGCTGACTACCAATTTAATCCTGTTCCACCTTTCCGAGTTGTTCAGCCATTGATAGGCATGGGTCGCCACTTGAGTGCCTAATGGTTTGGTGAGAACCAGGACGTCTCCAACAACGGCACAATCAGGACTGTTTTAAGACAAGTTAAATTAAATTGCTGAAATGCTTCAAAAGTAAACACCGGCAATGTATGCATTGCAAAAAATATATTTTTGTTTTCATAAAATGATTTTAATGGTAGAAAATAACGCGTTATTGACTTTAAAAATGCCTTAACCTGTAAAGATGCAATGCAAGTCACTTACACAATGAATTCATTCGGCTGACAAACTGTTGTTGCAACTCCTCCGATAATCACCCATGGATTTTTTACGGTTTGCCCACCTGTAACATCTGTTCCTGCTTCCTGTGCGCAATCCTTGGAAAATAAAGCAAAAGGTTAGCATGTATTAGTTGGCAGGGGTGGAGAGTGCTCACCATACTCTCGTTTTTCACATCTTATTACCTTAAATCCGCGCATCATCATTGGAATGACGACGTCTCTCTCCTTTTCTGCCATCGTGGTGCTAACACCGAGGAGCATCAGCATATTATCACATTCGGTAACTCCCATGGCGTACAAATCACTCAAGCAATTTGCGCAAGCTATTCTACCCTAAAGAAAAGACAGGAAAATAATTGGCATCATGAAAAGCTCGACACCCGTGGTATTAATATCACTAATAACAGACTTACCATTATGTATGGATCGTCCACTAGAGGATAGAAGAAGTCGGTGGTTTGAACTAAAGACAATCCTCCATGCCGCAGAGGGGTGACTGCGGCATCCATGCCAATACCTGTGAAACCAGAATAAAACAATAAGATTCCACAAATCTGGCAATTTGTTTTTGTACAATCTTTGTGAATTAATACGTAACTAAAATAAGTTTTAAGTAGGAGGTCAGCGAATATTCGTGAATTCATTCTTTGGTTTATAAATGAAACATTGCCGATATCCAAGGTGTGACATCTCTTGACTTTTGCCATAACTAATAATTAGTTATGGCAATAATTATGGCAATAAAACTAATAATTAGTTATGTAAAAACAAATGTAATAACTACGTTGAATTTCCCTGACTTATTTAGGAATTAAGACCATATCTTCATGATGTAAAATGATGTTAAAATTCTTATGTTGAATGGAGAAGTCCACTTTTCTATAGCTACAGCTGGCTCAATTATCCACGTCTTGACTTTTGTGTTAACGAATAACTAGCTATGTTAAAACAAATGTAATTTTTGTAATTGCCCTGATTTTTTACAACAACAAATCATTTCCCTGATTAATTTACAATAACCCTGTAGTAGAGTTTGACAGACAGAAGACTTCCAATATGGCCGTCGCATAAAAATCGGCATCATTTCAAAGCATTGGCGCAAAAAAAAAATGGTGGAACAAAGGCGCGAGGCTTACCTATACGTGGTATTTCGGCGAGATTGAGGAAATGAGTTTGATCCTGATCTTGCGGGTTTTCATCTTGACCCAGTCCCTCCAGGAGTTTGAGCAGTGTCTCCTGAGGGACTTTACACCCTCATCCTCTTAACTCGGCAAAATTGGTTAGGCGGAAGGTAGCGTCCAAATCGTGGGCCACCGGATCGAACGGCCGCCTAATGGCCATCTGAATGGCAGCATTCACGACGTTCGAACTGGATAATTCCAATTCCACCGTACCCATATTTTGCTGAGGAATTCCCGCAGCTTCCATAGCAAGAGTAATGGGTCCACCGTTTGGGAACGCCAGGATGACAGATTCGCGGCTAAAATAAACGTTTTTCTTCCAAAGGTGTAATCGTGAACGTTTATCCCTTCGGCCTCTCCGTCTTCCACACAACAATGGCGTCCTGGCCGTCCTCCCCTTTTCCTAGCAATATACCCGGATGAAAACGGCACGACAATGCGACCAGACGATGGGGATGCAACTCGACCCATGGGGAACTGGACATGCCATCACATTTTCGAATTCGAGATTACACTCGCGCATTTAGTAAAATAGATGTTTAATTAAGATTTGTAATAAAATAAACCGAGTATAGACAAATGAGCGAATACGTGTAGAATAAAAAACGTACTCGTGCATTTTAAGCAAAGCCAGAGTATTGACCAGGTGAGTTGGTCTCACTGCTTCGTGCCGTTGCATGCAAATTGACGACTGGAGAAGCGGCGAAGGAGACATCGGGGAAAATGGGAATTTAATAAAATTATTTAAAAACAATATAGCACCCAAATAATTGGTTGGAGTCACACTAAATAAGGTGCCTGAACGTTAAAAAATGAACAAAGCAGCATGACTTCTTGGCACTCCGAGTTAAATCGCTTTAAAAAAAGGCAAAGTGATTGCATTGATGGGCTCAGTACAAACCCAAAGCATTGGTCGAGGGGAAATCCCAAAGGTCGAGGCTAAAGATAAAAAAATAACAAGTTAACTTTGCGTGGGGGCAAACACAAAAGGAAATGAGATTAGAAATTATATCCGCTTGTTTTAAAAACGTTAAATTTTTAGGCATGGTTGAAACATGGATATAAAAATTAGGACTATTTTTTGTACTGCTTCAATTATGTAATATATACTATATAATAGGCTACATGTACATTACGGCGTCTATTATAACAAATAAATGTCGGAAAAATTTTATGTTTTACTATGTCAAAACCTGTTGAAACATTTCTGGTCATATGTTTTTTGGTTTCTACCTGGGACCATTGCTTTTGGGTTCGAATCTTGCCATGCATACATGAACTTATTTAATGTATAATAATTACTTTATTTATTCTTTAAAATATTAAAATTCCCTAAATGAAAAATTATTTTACATGATTTTCATGATTATACGCTTATATCAATAAATTCTTCCTATAACAATACAAATTATTGTGGCTTTGTAAAGTTTATATTCAAATATATACAATGTATTTTATACTTACTCTTTAATTTGTTTGGCTTCTGAAGGGTATAATTATTCATCCATTTGTTCCCAAGATAAAGTAACGATGTTCCAAGAATCCAGTTCCATATTGAGTAAAACACGTTCATTGATTGTAATATTTCATTTATCTGCACAAAATTTGTATTTGTGACATCTGAAATTATATACTGTATTTAGACGAGATAATTGAAGAAAAATTAATGCAATTATACATGTATAGGTAAAAAACTAAATTTAAAAAAAAACCACTCATGTAGGAGTTTGACTGATTTTTCACTCATTATTTCCCAATAATTTGTTTCAAAGCATGCAAATTATGCATTTGAAGATGAAAACGTGTGTGTGATATACAAAATACCAATTAAAAAATAAATATTTGTGAAACCAAATTCAAAACATACACATTTCATGGCCAAATTTTTTATCGGGGTATTGTGAGAAATTACACGTTTTGAATAATAATAATAATTATCATATGAGTGATTACACAATAAGTAATAATAATAATAATAATAGATATACATTATTTCCATTAGTATAAGTTTACAAAGAAAGATGGTGGCATATGGAATCATTTTCATATCTTCCTATTCGGAAATTTTTAGTTTCCCGGACATTTGAAACATGTTTAAAACGGACAAAAACATGGACTAAAAATCCAAGCTGTACACATATATTTTGGGGTGGCGAGTTTCTTTGTCATTATTCATTAGCTGGAAGAACTATTTTGTAACAGTCTAATGATATAACTTCATAATCTAAATTGTTGCTGCATATGATGTGCCCAGTTAGCACAAACACCACATAGACAATATTGTGGTGGGTGACCAGGTTGAGGGTGGGGGAAGAAATTCAGGAGAAAAAAATATTTTTACATTTAAATTTGATGAAACCAATCACAAGATTCACTCTCTTTACGTTCTGGGCTATTGTACATGCAATTACGTCATTTGGAAGTACAGATATCATTTCAGAAATTTGCAAATCTAACTGGAGCTCAAAAAGATTTTAGATGATATTAGAAATAAAATCGCGTCAGCCAATTTAAATTTAATGCAAATTGCAAAGCTCACGATACAACTAGCGAAGCAGTTTTGTTTAAATCCAAGAAATTTTATTTAGCATTTATGCTGCATATACAGTAGTTAATTATAGATAGACATTGGAGTTTACTGGTTTGATTTAATGAATGGCATTAGTATTCCAATTCATTAGATTGTGCATGTTATCGTTTGTTCGTGTTTCGGGAAAACAATATTGTCTTGGGATTATACAATTATAACTATATATCTTGCACAAAAAAAAAGAACTCCTGAAAATGGATGTCATTGACGATGATTCGGTTATATACAAGGTGTTCATAATGTCAGAAACCACTTTACAAACACTAAATCCATCTACTATGAGACATCCTTATCCAATGCTGGAATGGTTTCTGTTATTCGTGACTTCATGACGCCCTGTAAATATTCGATTTCATTCGATAAATTAAAGATTCTAACTTGACCATAGCTTAATCAAGTCACATATTCATCAGCTAACATTCATATGCATTTAGGGCCCATTCCAATATGGTCAGTGGGTGAAAAGTTTAAAATAATAAATATGGGCAAACACAAATTGAAAAAGTGATTGCAATAATAAACTTGTACTTGATCAGTCAGAAGCTGAGATACGATTCAGTTTCCACAATGCTTTCAAAAGAATCATTTTTTAAAAATCCAACAATACAGTGTGACCAAAATCATGCGATCTGTCATGTTATGTTGACATAGATGTTGTCAAACATCTGTTATCTGTGATGTTGTCAAACAATTTTTAAAAAAGTAAGGTCACGGCATAAAAATGCAGCGAGATAGATATAATCATATATCTTACTATAGATTGTTTTTAAAAAATTCCTCGATTTAAAATTGAAGTTTTTTACTAAAATTCTCTAAAAAAGATAAAATTGACAATGACCGTTTGCGAATGTCATCATTAATGTTATTTGGAGTTTGAAACAGGGTTTATGAGCAATTATCATTGTTATCAGTCGCTAAATCCCATTTTACTGCCCAGTATTAGCTTAAAATATACATAAAACTGGGATTAAAGCAAATATGGAAATGAGATTCCCCCAACAAATTTAGATAAATGCATACATTTTCACTTTCTCCCAAACTACTGGCCACAAACGCCTTGATAAAAAAAAGGCATGAGCTAAAAATTTCTTTTTTTATGTAAAGGGTTACGATTAGTTAAATGCACGTCACGCTCAAATCTGCAACGTTTACGAACACATCATGATGAAAGGAGCTAGAGAGCGAGACGAGTTACAACACGGTAGCGCTGTGCAGGTTCCATAGTAGCAGAAGGAAGTGGAAGGAACAAGTCCTGGTTCAGAAGTTCGATGAAACTGTTCGAGCAAAGATTGTGAGCCTAATTTTAAGATTCCATAGATATAAAGGCAGTGACACGATACCGGATACACATGGGCTTGAAGGGAATGCTCCTTTACCTCCTTTTATCTAGCATGTCAATGCATTGCACATATTACGAATCAACTGTTATCTTGCCAAATGACATGCATTTTGCAAAGACGAACGTGCCCGCTCCGATGTGTCTTTGGCCTCGAAACAAGTGCAGAAAATCAGTTTCCAAAATAATGTTTGACAACTTTGGGGAATTTTTAAAAAAAACTTATACCAACATAAACAATCGGAATAAAAAAATTTGCTCCTTAGTTTTCAGAAAACAATACTAGCCAGCTTTGAGATGTAGCATAGCAGGGAAATTCTAGTGTAACATACACAAAGGGATGGCTAGAATGACACGACTCCATGTTATAAAATATTTGCTATAACGAGATCCTGATAATAGAAAGATTGAGCAGCGTGTGGTACAACGACACGTTATCGACAACACTGACGTCTTGTATCATACTAAATATGTGCAGTACGAAACGTAATCCCGCGAGTCGGAAACGTGCACGTCAAGCAGACACACTTATCATGCATCAAAACAACTCGCCTGTCAAATGTTTGCTGACGATTCCAACAAAAAATGGCAGTAAATTTTAAAATGTGCTAGTGTGGTGGCGCTATACTTAAGGCGCTTCTACTACACGACACGCCATTTTAAATATTAATTTGATAGCAGTTTACAAATGCACCGAGTGGTGGCGCTAAACAAAAGGCGCTTTTGCCAAAAGACGCATCATCAAAAACGTATTGATGACTTTCTGTTCAAATTCAATTCAGGCTTACATTTTAGAAATAGAATCGAAACGTAGAAATTTTAAAACTGAATCGTAAACTGTGGTTTTTTTTATATGTTGCTTAATCTTTCTAATAAGCGAGGAATAACGATTCATCTTCTTAAATCTTCAGAGAAATCATCGAAAAACCCATTCATTACACGACTCGATATAAGTATTCCCAATGAAAATAAGATATGTATCAAAACTTTGCAATACGACTAACAAATCATCCTTGTAACATAAAAAAATTATGCCAAGTATCTCGCTATTAGATCAAATAACCAATCTGTCATTCCTATGAAGTGAAAAACTCCGATCAAGCCAAAATAATGGGTCACGATCAAGCATCACCGAGATCTGACGAGTCCCTTTTCGTTTTTCGCGTGTATATATTTCTGTTGGAAAAAAAAATAAAACCGGTGGATGTTAAACGGGCCTCGAGATGAAGACGGTGACTGTCTAGTAATGAAATGAGAAACACTGAGCAAGCAACAACAATGGGGCGTGACCAAAATAGCCTACGTTACGCAAACATTAAAGAGCAACGACAAGAAGAACACGCCACCAAAATGCTCTCTCTAATAAATACAATCAATTTCATGACGATGATGACTTCTTTTTTGGTATAATAAATACACGAAGGGTTGATGGATGATGAGCCGGCATTCAAAGGTTTCTTCCTCGCCACCATGCTACGCATTCGAATAGCAAACCAATCCCAATCTGTTCCATCAGATCACAGACAAATGACGAAAACCCGTAGCAGCTAGACTTCAAAAGCGCGTCCTTGTCGTTTTCATTTCTGAAAATCTTTAAGGATAAGTTCAATCACAGAAAGTACGTTGCGCACCGAAGGAAGCACCGTTGAACGCCGGCGAATCGAGCGTGCAACGAGACTGGCAAATCGAAATGATCACGATGATGGTGATGAACAGACAAAACGACTACGATCCACCGAGCACTAACACCATTTTTTTTTCTCGTATTTTAACCAAATTAATTTTGGCACAGACGGGAAGCTGACAGATGCAAGCGTTCGTGGAGATAGTTGCCGGAACGCTTGTTGTATAGGGAGAGAACGGTACTCGTCGAACGCCAAGTTCGAAATTACCGTCGAGTTAGCAAAACACTTAATTTTAGATTGAATTCCACTAGCCGAAACGTAATGCGAGCGTGGAACCGGAAAACACGGAAAAGTCTGTGATGATTGACGAAGAAATGCACTCGCTTGTAATCTTAGATTTGCCACAGTCGCAGGTTCCAACCTTTAAAAACCTGAAATACGTGCGCAACGTTCGCGGCAATGCATGCAGTTTTGGAAAGCAGAGACGCCGTTCAATACTCTCCGTAAGTCGGATCCATCCGTTCCTGCTTCACTTTGACGGTGTCGAGGTTTGTGTACATCGGCGACGACGCCGTCTGGTGGTCAAAGGGCGACGACACTGGGATCGGGTGGTTCTGCGACGTCCCATCGTCTTGCGACGAATACTGGCCACCGGGAGTTGCCACTTGCATGTGATGGAGCTGGTGATATGAGGCTGCCGGGGGCGATGGATACTGTTGGAACGCCACGGGCGACGACTGGTCCTTGTGCGGCGAGTATGGCGACGGCGCATTCCGGCCCGGGGTTCCTGGGCCACCGACTTGCGAAACCACGCCCTGGGCATAGTACTGCTGCTCGTGCTGCGGCATTAGGTGATGGAGTCCGTTCTCGCGGAGCGCATTCGGGGATGTGGTTCCGTACAAGTCTTGCTGCTGCGACGGTGGAGCCAGTGGATGATGATGGGAATTCAGAGGAAGATGAGGATTGAGAGAAGGAGGACCCAAGCCTGGATGATGATACGCTCCGTACGGATTATTCGGGCTTGGGGATCCGAAATAGGGCGGCGGAGGCGCCTGCTGGGGGTTAGGGGGCCCATACCCACCGGGGGACATGACGTTGGGACTGTTATACAGGCATCCGACAGAAGATGGGTAGCCATTGAGGAGCGAGGAAGGAGATCCCGGCCCGAGAGGCGATCTGCTGCCATCGAGCAGATCCGTCATCTTTTCTTGTTTAATGTGCACCGGATGGAGATAGGGTGACCCGTACATAGGTGCCCCGTGTTCCGGGGGCGATGCCGGCAGCTGGGATTGGTAGTTCGCGCCGGGATTACCAAATCCGCTCATGGGACTAGGGCGCGTCGGCGGCCGCATTTGGTTTGGTGTGGGTGAGCGATAATCGCCTGACATGGGGCTGGTCATTGTATGCCGCTGCGCATTGGGTGAACCGCACGGAACGCTGTCTGTCGACATTCCGGAATGCTCGCCACAGTTCTCCATCTTCACTCGCTTGAGGTCCCCTTCTCCGGTGCTGCCGATGCCGCTATCGTTCCCGTCCTCTCCGCTTTTCTTCTTGTTTTTCTTTTTAAGATTTGACTTCTTTTTCGCCTGCTCGTTGGCGGCCATGTTGGCCGCCGCGTGCTTTGCTGCCGAAGAGCGGTTTGTGGTGGAGCCGCTGGCCGTGAAACCTGCTCGCGCCAGGGTTACTTCGAGGTAGCCTCCGGCAGCGGCAGCCGCTGCGAGGGCGGCGCGACCTAGCGGATGCTGGTGGAAATTACGCTGAGAATGCATCAGTGCAGATCTCGGGCTATCGTATTCTCCTTCGCTGTTCACCGTGCAATTCATGAGCCTTGCGTGGGCTTCTTCGGCTCCGCTAGCACCCTCGTCGTCTCCCTGTTCGGTCTTGATTCCATCTTCGTTCTCGATCTTCAATTTGACGTCGGGGAAGCAAACTTCGGAATCGCGAAGGATTGGGAGGCGACCGCACAAGTGGTCGCGTAATTTTTTCAGTGCCACGTAAAAGGGGACCTTGTCCACGGCACGAGGCAACTGGGCGCATCGAGCGCTCGATGATGGCATGACATAGATTATCTGAAAACAAACATCAATAATTCATTGTTTCGGGAACCTTGAATTTCACGTATTCTGGGCATTATTTCCATATTTGTGGGCAAGAAAGCAAATAAAGTACTCTTACCGTGTTTGTTCCTTCGAGAGGTTCGGGTTGTTTCCCGAAATCAAAGTTTTTTCTTCCAGAAAACACTTCGTAAATGCCTAAATCAGCCAACACGCACTTTATATTAGAAGCAATAATAGCGAACTCTGCATATAACGAGCAGAGCAAATGCAGTCAAAAGTGAATATGATAGTATTTTTGAGACCAACCTTTTCCATTGAAAACAGCAATTTTTGGTTTATACTTCTGGATTTTCTCCTGAAGAATTTGAGCACCTTCTCTGATTTCCTTCCTGGCCAGGTCGGCACTACCTCTGGTCGTCCGCGACACTATGTTCGTGAAGCCGATGCCGAATTCGATTAACCGAAAATCGTCGTCGGCCGTCATCGGTTCGGGTATTAGCCCGGATAGATACAGACATTTCCCTAGAAGCGGAAACCGTCTTGAATCTTTGTATCGAGATTATTCGCTAACCAGAATAAGCCTTTTTTTCTAAATTATTTTTTTATTTAATGTTGGAAATTGTTAGGAACAAATTAAATGTACGAGGACCTTAAATATTCTATTATTTGTTTGAATTTTTTGTTTATGTACATGTCTATTCCATTTCTTGGAAATATCTCCGTAAAGCTTATAATTGTAGAGGGTCTGGCAAACTTTACGGACATATTTCCATGAAGCGTAATATACATATATTTAAATAAAAAATTAAAACAAATAATAGAATATTTATGCTAGGTCCTCGTGCATTTCATTTGTTCCTATCAGTTTCCAAAATTCAATAAAAAAATAATTTAGAAAAAAAAGGCTTATTCTGGTATGCAGCCCTCTTAACAAATCGTGACACAAACTTACAAAAATGGTTTCCAGGCCCTGCGTAATGATGGCCTTTAAAAGCAGCAAACAGGCCAGGATTGATACCAATCTGAAATGTTTTTTTGTTTAAATATAAGGACGAACCGTTCTACTAGAAGATAAAGGAAAAAATAACCGAAAATTCCTATACGTACGATTACGATGTCAAGATCTGTGGTGAGGTGATCTGGAAGGGTCCTCTTTACCACTTCTTCCTCCGGCATTCCGTTGAACCGGTCGACTTTTTTCCGCACTTTGAAAGTGTCTGTGATTTTTTCTTGTTTCATGCGCTTTTTACCCGACACGGTCATAGGCAGTGGAGGAGGTGAAAGCACTTCACTTCAACGAAATTTCAGTGCATGGTTAATATTTCAATTTTTAAAGAATCGGCATTTAAACTCGGTAAATTTCCATAAATTTCTTACTTTTGCAGTGGTTCTTGCTTAATTTTCTTCTTCTTCTTCTTCGACTTGTTGGGAACTGGCATATCGCCCATGTGCACCTGTTGCATCGTGGTCCCCGGCTGGTTGCCATCCACGTGGGTAGGATACGGTCCCGAGCCGTTTAGCAGATGCCGCATGCCACCTCCGGGAGGGACCGTGTTCAGCGGCGTGATGTTTGGCGACGGCATTCCATTTTCCATGGTGCCGTCCATGTGCCGGTGGTCGACGTGGTTGTGCTGCTGCTGCGAATCGTGCATGCCAGGTTCCTGCTTAATGTTCAGTAATAATGGAGGTGGCGGGGGGCCATAGTGAGACGGTGGTCCATAGTAGCCTGGCATGCCGGGGTGGGGCACATCGTACGACTCGTCTACCAGCTCTTCCTTCACTTGGCTAAAATTCAGAGAAAAAAAAAAGACGCCAGAAGTTGAATGAAGGATATTCATCGTGGAGGTTCCCTGATATTGAAACAGCACTCACATTGGGAAATACATGCTAGAACATTCCATCCCGTTGCCGCCCGGCTCCCAAAGGTTCCAATTCACCCTTTCTTCCTGCAACGAAACAAAAATAAAGCGAAATTTAATGAAAATGCAGTCAAGAACAGTGTGTGGCACATTTCTAAGGCGCTAACATATTTTAGAAATGGCTTTCAAAACGTCACCGCTTATCGTAGCAAGCCGGTCAACTAAATGTGTATCGCACAAAATCCGAAACTTTCAGCTATCCAGCATCCAAAACTCAAATCCCCTTGACACTACCTACTTTGTATAAAATATATACAGCCAGCATCGCCCAAAGTACCAACAAATAAATAATTTTTTGAGTTTACGCAATGATTTCAATTCAATTTCACTGCTGATAGCCACCGATTAAAAACGCGGTAAAGTCCTGGAAGTCAAACTTTGCTCTCCCAAACAAGGGAGAATAGCATCGTGTTCACTGCGCCAACTTCGTGCAGTCTTTTTATTTGCAAACATTCTTCATCGTTTTGATCTGTTACCATTGGCAACACCGGCTAAAACTAGGGCATCTCCCAGTTACATAGATATATATATACATGGTAAAAAATGTGTCCACATTTTTTATCTTCTTAAAACGTACATGTAATGCATCCTGGATTTAATGGAATTACAAGGTAAACATATCCGCAATTCTGGTTGACATTTTTCAGAAACAAGGAGCATTATTATTAATACATTATTTATTTATTATTATCTATTCTGAGATCATATTGAACTCAACCCCTCGTGGATAGTTGTAGGGACTTCATAGCACGTGACTATTGTCATTTTGAAAATGTGCAATGCCACATGAAGAAACTAGTCACGTGTTATTTAATATTTAATATTAGATAAGTATTTATATTCAAAATATAACATTTCTACAAGTATCCAGATGGGAGGGTCTAATGTTGGTAACAGGCCCTCTAGTAGTGTATGAGCATTTAGCATTCCCTTTCAAGCATCCTTAAATTCCTCCACTTCAAAGAGGACCAACGTGGAATAAGTATAATTGAAAGCATCAAAACTGTCGAAAAAATATTCATTAGTTAAGCACCACGAAGACAAAATGACAATTAAGAATAATTGCAATATCTGTCAAAAATAAATCCAAACTATTTACAGATAAAAATGGGTAGTGAATCAAAGTTCATTTCACTCACGTTTGATTTAGTATTCTTCCCACATTCAATTATATCCTAAAGTAAGCGGTAAAACAATTTTCAAAAGTCTCATAAAGGACTCGACGCACGCATAATTTCACATGGGATTAAAATAAAACGATGCAGTTATAATAATTTCTTAAAACAAAAACAAACAAAAAAATGAATATATAGGCATACATATTTAGCATTGCGGATATTGACGTTCGCTGCATAAAACTGATGTGTCACGTGTTCAATATTCCTTATGCAATGTTTGTGCAGTTCACGTTTATTCATAAATTATCTGCGCTTGATCATCCCATTCTAAATGCGAGGGATGCAGGGCTAGTTCAAAAGGGGCTCAACGACTCCATGCGCCCTAAACAAAAATGTTCATCATTCACATCTACATGTACTTCACCGCAGCACTTTGCAGCCCCTTAATGTTTGCAATCACTGCTAACACAATTGCTTGGCGTGTTTGCTTTCAACAGGGGCATGAAAAAATGGGAATTTGTTCAAAATTTTCTTTATGAAAAAAAGAAAAAATTGTAAAGCACATGATGGTTAATCCAATTGATTAAAGGAATTCTACCACATATATTTTCCAGGTCAAACTATAGTGATGGGCATGTGTTTTTTCAAAATTTCCCAGTTACAAAAATGTAGTCTCAGACCCTAGGCAATTCAAAATCCGGTTATAGTCCGAAACCCTCAGTAATCCGACCCTGGTATAATCATAAACACTCAATAATCCGACACTTTTTTGAGAATGAAACAAGCATTCTCTCGATTTTTTCAAAAATTATGCCGTTTTCGGCTAGAATGCAAGTAAGTGAGAGTGCTTGAAAAAATGCCTAATGTTAGTTACAAAAGAAACGAGCATTACGATACGCAAAAAAAAGCTAAACAATATGCTATAGGCGAGTCCACAATCAATCAAGTGTACCATTTATCCGCAAACTGTTCTGCTAATCTAACGCTTTTTGATAATCCGACAGTGCTTAGTCCCATATGGTGTCGGATGTACTATACTAATATAAAGATCTGATTAGTGATTACTTAATAGAGGTGCTCAATCTGACCTTTCATAATCTCATAAGTTCCTTTCATAAATCTCATCTTAGTATAAAATCCGGACATATTTACGGAAGCACAAAGCGGACATGTGGCTGATTTTCCAACTACCACAAATCAGAAACACTAATATGATGTGTCGTGTTCTGTATACGGCAGCATTTATTCTCCAATCATAAAACAGCCTTCCGCGTGAAATCCTGCGGATGGCAATAATGCATGTGCTTCCATAACCAAAGCAATATGTCTAAACTGACATCAATTTAGCAGAATCAACATAATTTTTTTTTACTTTTCAGCACTTTCTCAAATCTATCACCAAAATGACAGCAATCAACGATGTTAGTTTTATAGGATAAACATTTGTCTTTTTTCGAGGTAGACTATGGCAACACATGCACCATTAAGTCGGCGTGTGGAGAAACCCTAAAGGCCAAGATTACACGAGGTTTTGACTGGGTGATGAAAATTTCACATTTGATTAAGGAAAGAAATGCCATCCAATGTTTGCCTGGAGAGATAGAGAGTCATCTCTTGCAAGAGATGCAGGTCAATAGTCGAGGTCAAGAGGCGGCAATCCAAGCATATTCGCCGGTGTCAAATCGGCATTTCATATTTGTCCCCATTTTCGTCGGAAACCATGCTTGACAACAACCTGAAAAAAACAGTTTTTATCTCAATCCAACCCTGGTTTGAGATGTCACGAATTTCTATAGGCTCTACTTTGTGGCCATTCATTTATAAGTGAATATCTATAATCCCATATCAAACGATCGTGACCTTTTTAATGCAGGGGTCATTTTATATCGACCGAAACTGCATCTCATTAAAAAAAAAATACATGCCAAATGGCATCTATTAAAATAGCAACACATAAATTACTAATTAGAGAAAGAAAGAAACACCATTAGCATAAGGCGAAGCATCGCGATGCTTGCAAACCCATTCATTCGGCTCACACATTTCGAGTTTATAATTATTATTGCATGGCAGTAGAAGAGAAATTGGTTGGGTTCTCCAATGACTCTTCACTCCCCCCTTCTTGCATAATTCGTAAACTAATTTCGCCAACATTGTTAGCTTAAGACAGCGGCATAATGAAAACACCCTCATAAATAAGCCTTTATCTGCACCACTTCGCCGTTCAGATGTGCCTTGTGACGTCACGTATGCACGGGTTAAATGGGAGATGGGTGGTGGAGGGGGGTAAGAAGGGGGGGGGGGGGCGGGGTGCAGATTGGATGAAAGGAGGGTTTTAGCCCCACCAGGCAACGACGAGTGATCAGAAACAGTAAAACTAGGTATATCCAACCTTGAGAATTTTTCGTAGGTTAAATATTTGTAAAGGTGCCCCAATCTCTTTTATAACAACATCATACCACCTAATACTTAAAAGTGTTTTTTTTTTATTTGGTGTTGACCCAGCATGTGGTGATATGGCGACTTTGCGACATATGGCAGATTGTACAAGGCGATCCTATTAATTTGCATCACCACCAACTCGCCATATACACTGTTTAACCACATGCTCAACAGCTTGAGGGCCACTTTGCCTAGTGCAGGGTGCCCACCAAGATGGTGAGCATGTGGTGATATGGCGACTTTGCAACGTATGGCATGTGCACGTGGCGAGTACATGCAAATTAATAGGATCGCCTTGTGCAACGTGCCATATGCCACAAAGTCGCCATACCACCGCATGCTCACCGTCTTGGTGGGCACCCTTCCTAACGCAATTCATGCAATCATACTGAGTCGAACAGGTTTTCGAACATTATTTATATAAGTTATGAAAATCAAAAATAAAATAATACTCAACATAAATATATACATGTACTAACACTAAATGTCTATGGGGATAAATTGTTCATTTTCAAGGCGATTTATAAAGTAGAATCTAAGCAAACTTTAATGATGATTTGGTTTGCCACATTCTAAATCTTAGCAGCATTATATAAAGGCATTCAGAAACGAGAAGCAATTATTAACAGTCATTCATACATTACATTGTATCGATTTTGAGTTTTTTGAAACCGTTATCATCGGCCTCAATTCCACTTTCCCCAACAGTTGACGTCATAAAACCAATTACCAAGAGTCCATTTAAAGGAAAATGTGCAGGTTGTTAATTCATTTACGTATGTACTTAATGCAATGCAAGTTATTCATGGTATGATGGCTATCAAAAACAGAACTTTTGGTTAAAATTTTAGTGGTGACCGGAAGGCCGCGTACAGGGAAAACTCCGCAAACCCAAATAGTTGGGTGTGCGAAGCTTTATTTGTGTATTATTTCCCAACTATTTGGTAAGAAATAATACCTGATCATGGAAGTTAGTGTAATCAAACCATGTCGAAAGCCTGGTGCCCACCAAGATGGTGCGCATGTGGTGGTGTGGCGAATTTATGGCATATGGCACGTTGCGATCCTATTCTTGGCATATACGTGTACTCTCCTTGTGCACCTGCCATTTTCTGCAAAGTTGCCACATCGCCACATGCTCACCATCTTGCTGGGCACCCTAGGGAAAATTTAAATAAAATAAAAGGAACCTTAATTTAACAATACATGTAATATAGGCAATCTGGGCTTGATTTGGTTAGATTAAACTAGGTTAAGGTGTGTATTGTGAGCGGAATTTTCCTTGTGCGCAATTTTCCTCAGACCCGTTTTTGTAGTTTTTTTTTTGTCTTAAAATCACTAAAATAACATTGACCAATTTGGGTTAGGTTTGATTAGTTTTAAGCCAAGGTTATGTTATGCTTGCGGAGTTTTCCATGTGCGCATTTAACCTAAAACACATTGTAAAACAGCTTTCCATTCATTTTCCCATGATTTGAAGAACCGAGACTCTTGACCCTCTCCAAATATAGACATGAACCCCAGAGTAATACAAATTTAGGAATTCAATATGCCAGTTTATTTTTCAAATAATCTGATTTTCAAACGGTGACCGTTTACCCCGTGCCTTGCCCCGCGTAAAACAGCCAGGCTCGAGTGCGTTTCGAAAAAAAGGAGCAAGCGACCGCAGCGCCCCTGCTAATCGATTGGTTGAGTCTGGTTTCAAAATGGCTTATTAGCAAGGCACAGGGGTCGTTGTTTTCCCCTTTTATCCATCGCGAGCACATGCCTCCAAATCCCCCTTTTTATATTTCCTTGGACTCGCCCAACATCAATAGCCTTGGGTATTACAATTTTAAAAGTATTATTAATTCCCAACATATTTTTGCTTCTAAATTGCCCAATTTCTCTTTTCCCCCCCACCGCAGTGACGTCAAATTGCACCCGGACCAAGCGACCATTCATTTGTCCCCACAGAACATTTGAAATGTCGTTTGGAAAAATACAAAATAAAAACAAGAAATTGATTATTTCAAATAATCTATTCTCAAAATGGAGGATGGACTGAAAACAAAGGACCTTAATTCGCAAATAAATGCAAATGAACCCTAGGATTTTTTAAAAAACCTCCCAACTGGGGGAGGAAAATTAATAAATCGATAAGAGGAGGCCATTTTTAATAAGACTACTCACTCGCATTAATTTGAAAAGATGGAATAAAAAAGAAAAAAAAAACCGCCTGCTAATAAAATTAAATGTTAAGCCCTTGATGCCAAGTAAAGGTTGTTTAAAAAAAAATGCGAGAGTGCGCAGAATATAATTTAATGTAAAATAAATGAGGTGCCTTTCATAAGATTTGAATCAATTCAGTTAAATATATGCGCGTTGGCCTCTCTCTCCCTCCGAACATGCATGCACCCCATTTTAATTATTTTAGGCCTACTTTTAGAATTATCGATTGAGAAAATCACGTGAGCAAAAGAGGGTGGATTTTTAGTAGGAGGATCATATACATGTGTGGGGGAGGGGGGGTGTACATAACACAGGCCTACATGGATGCAGCACTAGTAATAATAAAAACAGCCTAGCGTTTATGTTATTAACAATTTTAAATTCAAACTTGGAAAGCCGACTAAAGGGCAACATGGCGGTTGGAGTCAAAAAACCCTTCGATTAAGGGCCTTTTCCAAATGACCTAGTGGGTATATACACCAAATTAAGGCAAAGGATCTGATGGAGGACAACCAAATAATATTCAACCCATATTCCATCTCATTGTATCTGGTCCTGCACACTACTATAATTTCCAACATTTTCCACAAGAGGGTCGTCCATCAATGACGTCGACCAATTTAAGGTGATTTACCAATTTCCGCTCTGCCCCCTCACAAAACCAAATGTAACGTCACGAATCTTCGCCTCTTCCTCTTTTCCAAATGCAACTAGGCCAACACAAATTCAAATAGATCAACTAACATGTTTACAAAAGGCATGGCACCATGAAGAAATATTTAAAAGGAGTTCAAAAAAGCTCTATGCATCTTATTAAGATTGGGACCAGGGATGTGGAAAACTTGCCATGTTGGTTGGAGCTTTAATCAG
>JAQGCC010001286.1:0-24898 GCA_034698905.1 Xestoiulus laeticollis | reverse complement strand
CAATTACTCCCCTTTACGGAAGATTCTATAGAGGCCATGCGGGGTGGGTCAAAAGTGAATTTCCTGCCAGTACTTGCAGGCTATACATTAAAAGGTTTTACGCGAAAAACTACGTTTTTTTATACTGTATTATTGTACGTGTTTACAATCGTGACCTGGCCTAAGTAGAAAATGGAATATAATGACAATTTATATTCGTTACCTGTATTTGTTTTGGTTTAATTTGGTTAGCCACTGTAATATATAGGAGAGCCACTTGGAATCCCTGGTCAAACTGGAATTAAAGGCCCTATGTCAAATTACTAAGTATTTTCGTAGTTTGGTGCTGTGCTTTTTTCACATTAGATTAAACATCAGATTCTTTTGGATTAATATGCTTCCTGAATCTGTTTCTGGCCCAACTACTTAGTTATCAAGATTGGCATATCAAGATATTGATGGTGGATTCTAGTTCAAAAAATTAGTCATAGTTTTAGACTTTTTAACTGTTTCTTCTTGCAATTTTGCAGCACCAATTTGAAATCGTTTCTTATTATTGCTAACCTCTGCAGTCAGTAACCTGATCGATTTTTAAAAACATCAACATCCGTATTTTGTATATAATACATATATATCAAAAATACTTTACTTTCCCATCATATAATCATTCTCCAAACAACAAAGCAAAAGCAACGACAAAAAATGAGAAAATGGGATTTTCCCTAGTCCAAGCTTGCCCGGTGGCGTCCCCTATTGGCTTCTATAGGAGGAGATGGGAAATTAAAATCCCTAGCCAGAACAAATTTTAAACATTGCCACATGGATGCTACAAAAACATTATAGTGGTGGGCAAAAGCAAATTTATTAAATATATTGATGTGGACCTTAATTCTTTGATTTTAGGCCCCTCTACCCAGCACCGATCTTGGAACCAAGACAAGTGTCACATTTCATTAGCGTACATGTATTTATCAAATAAACCTGCCAAAAATTCCAATTTTGAATAAATATTTAAAATTCCCAATTTGTATTTTGCCCAATTGTTGCATATAGGTAGCATACACGTATTAAGCCTCATTCAACACATGTTTCAACTTTTTAATCGTTTGACATTTTTATGGTTATTGACATTGGCATCGACATCCTTAATGTCGATCAACATTACATTTCCACAAACGGATCGAAATTTTTCTTGACTTATTGATTTCGGATTCTCTTTAGGTTTGCCGGATCGATGCCTGGGTGGCGCTGCAGTCGTTTCTGGCGACGAATGGACCGTCTGTGATTGGTCGACTCGTGCGACGTCAAAGGTTCCAATCATTGTCAGGGCGGCCAGGACGAAAAATGCGACAAAAAAAGCGGTAACATGGAACCGGCTGTTGGACAACAACGTGCTTTCGTCGCGTAGCAAAAATGCTGTGAAGCTGCTTGTGACCATTCGTCGCATTCGACCATTTGAATGGGGATTAATATGCGACGGTTTTATGTCGACATTAAGCAGCAATTTAATGTACTCACTACTATTGTACTGGTGCTACGATGGATTCCTCGCTTCGGCTGAAATATATAAAGGTAAGCTACACACGCATTCCTCCTTGCTTTTTAATATCCTGTATTACTTATATTCATTAGTTCAATATCGTGCATGTGTATTTTAATTTACTAAAGTATTATGATTAATTAATTAGTAGAAGTAGGCCTATAATCTGTTCATATAGGGTCGAATATTTGAAATTCCATGGTCTGAGATTGCCCGGGAACTGGAGTTCAAAGGTGGTTGTGAAGTAATTTGTTAAACTTCAAATGACCTTGAAAACACATTAGAAATGGTGTAATTTAAAATTGAATGAGAGGCTTTGAGGTTAACCTCGTATGTTACACACCAATTTGGTAAAAGTAAGTTTTATTCAGAAATTAGATTGACACCAGCCTAATGATTAATTACGTGGAATTGTCGGGAATTGGGCACACTGTAGTCAGGGAAGTTGAATATCTTTCAGCATCTTGTTATAAAGATGCTTTTATCATTTAAAAATGTACGACATGTGCATGTTTTTTACATGATACATTACCTGTTTGTCGACCTGTTTTTTATTATGCCTATAATGATAATTTATACATTTAACTGCGATGACCTTTTTTCCCTAAACGTGTTGTACAAATGATTGAGTTTCCATCAGGATTTATTTCATCCATTACCCACATGATTACTCTATTTAATTTGGGTCTGGGTTTGATATTCAGGAAGCGTGCATTTGGCTAGATTAATGAAACCTAATTAGATTGAGCCATACGTATATATAATTCGGGGAATTAATGAGTGGAAATCGTTGTAAATGGCATGACAGCGTGTGGTATCAACTGCCATTAGACCTTGTAGGCTTATTTTATTATCACATTTTTTTTTGTTAAGTGCTATTTATTCAAAAGTGATAAATTATTAGTTGCTCTCGTTTGACAAAGTGATGCCGTCGAGTTAAAATGTATTAAAGCGATGAAGCCGACGATGAATATATGTTATTTTATAAATAATCGATGAATTCATCAATCAAAAATGATATTAATGAAAACGTGAAAACAATCTACATGTATAGCGGCAAACCAAAAAATGGAGCGTTATCCACAACTGTTTTCATTTAAAGCTCATGTGTTCAGGATATTCATAAAACTTATCAATTTCCTGATATAATTATTGGTCATCCACAAAGAACGTCGGTTATAGGGGGGGAGGAAAGTTGTAATTTTTGTTATCGAATGTTGTGTTTTATATCAGAATGAAAAAATTCATGGCAATCTGGGGGTGGATATGAAAAGTTAGTGGCTAAGTTAGTGGGATATGTACACCTTACATATCCCAACATGGTATGCATTTCATTTTCAAATTTTAATGATGAAAAATAATTTTAAGTTGATTTTTTTTGTTAATATGTGATTAATTACATATTAAAGAACAGAAAAGAAACATCAACACAGAAAATAACTTTAAAATAACACAGATAAATACACAAATCAATGTCAAAACGAAAAGTATACAGGAAAGCAATGTCAAAGTGAAAATCATGCAATCCCAATTTCATGAAATTCTGAGACATTTGAACATGCAGATAATTTATAATAGTTTAAATAAGACTGTGAAATTCATTTTCTTTCCATTTTGTGCGTTTATTAAGGAAAACTATGTATTTTTGTTATGGGAGCCCGTACTACATGTAAAGAATGCAAATTGGTCATTGTCCATCATCAAGATGAAAAATCCATCAGGCAAATGGCTGAAATGATTCAAAATGTTCCACAAACCATCATCAAAAGCATATCATCAAGAAGTATAATAAGGACAACCAAATTGTAAGTGAGGCTAAGAAGAGCTCCAAAAATATATTTGTTGCTTCTGGTGAAAGGTGGATTCTAAGTACTGTGAAAAAAAAAACCAAATTAGGTGCTTCGAAACTTGCTGTTGAGATCGAAACACATCTGCTTAAAATTGTCAACCTTGAGACAAGGCACATTGTTTTCAGAAAAAATAAATTTAAAGGAAGAGTGGCCAGAAAAAGGCCATGCATCGGTGACAAAAATCGTAAAGCTAGAGTCCAGCTTGCAGAAGAACGTTTAAAAAATGATCAAGCAGTTTGACATACGATTTTATTTATTGATTATTTATCGATGAATTCATCAATAAATATAACCTTATACCAAACTGCTTGATCCCATTTTAAATGTTCTTCTGCAAACTGGACTCGATCTTTACGATTTTTGTCACTGATGCATGGCCATTTTTCTGGCCACTCTTCAATTACAGTTATTTTTTCTGAAAACAATGCGCCCAGTCTCAGGGTTGACAACTTTATGTTTTCGTTGAGATCGAAACACATCGGCATATATGCCGATATGTTTCGAAGCACTTAATCTGGGGTTTTTCTTCTCAGAAGTAACAAATATATTTTTTGGAGCTCTTCTTAGCAACACTTACAATTTAGTTGTCCTTTTTATACTTCTTGATGATATGCTGGATGGTTTGTGGAATGTTTTTAATCATTTCAGCCATGGATTTTCCATCCTGATGATGGACAATGACCAATTTGCGTTCTTTACATGTAGTATGGGCTCCGATAACAATAATACATAGTTTTCCTTGATAAACACATAAAATGGTAAGAAAATGAAATTCACAATCGTATTTTAACTATTCTAACTTATCTGCATGTTCAATTGTCTCAGAATTTCATGAAATTAAGTCTGTATGATTTTTACTTAGACATTGCTTTCCTGTATACTTTTTATTTTGACAATGATTTGTGTATTTATCGGTGTTATTTAGAAGTTATTTTCTGTGTTGATGTTTGTTTTCTGTTCTTTAATACGTAATTAATCACATATTAACAAAAAAATTTCAATTTAAAATTATTTTTCCTAATCAAACTTTAAAAATGAAATTCATACCATGTTGGGAAATACATGTACATGTTTACAGGTGTAAGATTTTCACGTTGAGCCACTGTACATGTATATTTTGTAAATACATGTACTTGAAATTTCAAAGAAATATTTTAAATTCTTGGGGTCACCTGAGATAAGTTGAATAGTATCTGGTGAAGACTTTTGAACATTTTACATTTTAGATATTAGGGTATTTTGTATATAGAGCCCTTGTTTAAAAAAAATTAAAATTCGTTTTTTATAACGTAATTATCCAGCACGAACCTTTAAATGCCACAATTTTTTTTTTTGATAGGCGCCAAAAAAATTGAAGTTATTGTGCCAAAAAAAAAGCTGGGGGAAAGTGAAATAATTGCAATGGTTTTTTTCCCTTGATTTCGCATAAATGCATTTGTTGAGACCTTTTCAAAGCTAACAATGCCAGAAAACGTCATGTTGGCACGGATTTCTAATTGAATTTGATATGAAAACAACCGAAGGGCCAGTCTGGTGACGTCAGTGACACTCGATCCTGATTGAATACCAATTCGAGGGTCTTCAGCACTGTGAAGTCAATATAATTCGGCCAATAAACACGGATTGACTATCATATACAACACAATCACTTCCAATAATTCAACTAATTCCCCAAAGTTGAAAACAGGTCTTGACATTTCAGATACTGAGCTTAATGGATCAAATCTTGTGATGAAAAAATTCTGATGCTAGTATAGTACAACTTTAAAAAATCGTTTATAGCGATCAATCCGCATGCAGTTTATAATATTTATAGTAGCTTATAGAAAGTTGAGTAAAAATTCCCTCGTACCACCATTAAATAGTTTCCTTCACGAATATTAATGACTTAACTTAAATCTTTCGGTGCTCCGGTTGAATGTCCTTTCTGCAAATAGCTAACAATGATCATTTATCAAACTTAAATTTAAGTCCATTAATGAGGCTCGTTTGTGCCTTTAGCATTATTCTTCCATTAGTAGTTCATTTTATTTAAGCATTCGTCACAACGTTAATTTACAGTTATAGTCTACTTAATTAAACGTAGTTTATCATGGCTTCCGAAAGGCAGTCACTTGTGGAGGTATTTTTGCTAAATGCTGAAGATTTTATGTCTTTAGATGAATTTTAGATTTTTCATTTTGGATTTGTTAGTATCTGCCATATTTGCTATCTTGTAGTTCGTTGTACTGCCACATAGTCATACTGCTGCTTTTCATTATAATCTACTTGGTATCTTCTCCCTGGTTTTAATTATAAACATCATTTTGAGCTTGTCGTAAAATATCAAATTACACAAGAGCGGTTTCATATTGAAGCTCTTTGGGGCATGTTATGCATCATTATGAATACCATCTGTTGATAAAAATAATATGGAAGGATGCTTCTGGAAATTTATTTTCACTAAGAAATACACCATGATATTGCTCTTATTTTAGATGTCTCTGTACTTGCTACTTTATTTACTGCATGGTTATGGTTTAATTAAGACAATTAGTTAAAATGACACAATGGCTCAGTATTTAATATATAATCCTGCAAATTTCCTTTCTGGTATGTAAATTTTGGTCTCCTACCATTTGGAATGGTAAATAGGTGTCTTAGCAAAAAAAATATTTTCTTATATCTATGACACTTGAAACTAATTGAATTTACACCTTTTACCAAAATGTGTTATGGTTTGATCCAATGCGTATTTACATTACTGAATGGTGCATTACTTAGAAGCTCCATAAATTTCATAATTAAGACTTCAAACACATTCTGTAGGTTTTGTCTAAGATCTTTTAAGGCAAAAATGTATAAGTCTTACTCTTAAGGCAAGACACTTTTTAGGTTTTAGACCTACAAGTGTACATGCTGACTGGTTAAAAATGCAAAACAAGTTGATTTGGGACACCCTATATATAATTCTGCCCTTTCTGTAACTAAACGATGAAGTTGTCCCTTTTGTTTCTTAGTCATTATTATTAATTTAAGTCGTAATCTCTCGCTGCATGTGCATTCGTCCATTAACCGTGGAAGTTCTGGTAATAATTGCGCTGATATTACCACATTCATCAGGACACAGTTCGTCGTAGAAGGACCATTTTAAAGAAATGCACTTGTGTTGCAAGAATGTCAAATTGAGGCCATATTGCAGATTTCGTCTGTATGGCACTAATCTGGTCATTATCAATGCATGGCTTATTCGCTTAAGCTTTCAAGAATAACAATCTTTGGAGGACTATAATTAAGGATCATGCGAGGATTTCGTCGCACTTTCCATCAAGCGCAATGGCTCCATTAAACATAACACAACTAGATTATAGGGGTGCTTTAGGAGATCTTGTCAAAGAAACTAGGGCTTTTTTAAAGTATTCAGACTATTTTGTTCATTCTAATGACCCTGAATCCTGGTCCTGAATAGGCCTTGGAATATGTTTTACCAATCGAGAGTATGCAATAGTGAACTAACTTTATTTTTGACCACGATGAGGATTCGGTTTTTTAAGTGATGGGATCATTATAAAAACTCTTAGTGCTTAAATTGAAGCTTAAAATAATAAGTGTTTGATTACTGCAGTGAAGCAAATGAAATGCAGGCTCTTACAAATTAGACACATGGATACATGTAAAAGTTTGAGAAAATAGTTGAGATGTGTTCAAGACTACCTACGAGTATTTAAGTATTGGAATTTATGTGAAAAATGATATAAAGGACATGGAAGTACATTTGAACAATTTTTATTTTGTATATGTTCTTTGAACAAATGACATTCACAGCTGCATTAGCTCAATTTTTTCCATGGTCTATAAAGTGTCTTTTCTTTTCAACTTTTACATTTCTCTTGTTCTTTTGTGCTGCTACAGGAAGATAAATTGAATGGTGTTCACTTTGCATATGCACTAGTAGGCCTATAGGTCGTTTAAGTGCTAAAGGAAAGGCCCTGCAAATCCTCTAAACTTCTCTGAATGTAAGGTATTAGGTAAATGGGAGACTTTTGCGATTCTCGTCCTAAGAATCGATGAACGACCTACTTTGTCACCGCAATTTCTTTGTTCCTAAGGCGCGTGCGCACAGAATCGACTTTGAAGATTGCTCATGACACAAAGTGATTGTAAAATTTCTCAAATAATGAAAAAGCACGAGTTTTTATTGCTTTCTGGGAATTTTCTAAGTGTCTTTGTCCGTGGAATTGTAATAGATGGATTTGAGTATAAATGCTGCATTTCTATGCAGAAACTTGGTCTATGTTGTGATTCTTTAAGCCAAAAAGATATATAGGCTTTTTTCAAGACTTTCCTAGGAATTTCTACATTAACAAAATTCCAATCTCTTCTTTCTGGCGGACATTGATGTTTTTTTTATTTTTTATTTATTTCGCATCGATCGAGAATAAAGGCCAAAGCTTTTAAAAATATCAGTGTTGGAAATGTTCTGTAGTGGTGTTATACAAAAATCTTACACTGGACATAGTTTTTTAAATAGTAATGCACTGCCAACATTTCTATCTACAAGTTGGGAGTGAATGTCTTTTGATTTCTAACAAATGCCCCTTTTGATCTTCAATAGCAAGTGTTAAGTGTTTTATAAAAATTGGAAGGTAATTAATTTGTAGTTAGAAAATATTAAAATGGTTTTAAATATTTGTATTACTGACAAAAATATTACTGATAAACCTTATCTATAACAAACCTCAAATAAATCTGCTAAATTTATAAAAATAAATGTAGCAGAATTGTTTTATTCACAATGCAATGAGCATATATTCAGCAGTCATACATCCTTCTATGATAACACTCATTGTGTATAAAACAATTCTACTATTTTCATAAATTTTAATTCAATATCAATACATATTGATTAAAAGTGGCAAAATTGCGATTCTTGCAGCTATATCCAGCTGACAAAAATAAATAAATATTACAATTATTTGAATTATTTTAATGTCACCGATTCGTTACAATTAATTTCATTTTCTTCAGTAGTTTTATTCAATTAAAAATATAAATTTATTCATTATTAGGATGTTAATTTTTCTCCTGTTAATTTCATAAACTCATGTTTTTCCTGTTTATTTTCATAGTTAACTAAATTGAAATATACGTGATTGTTTTGACTGATCCGTTTAGAATTTCTTCTGATTTTAAAAATGTTAAAGCCAAATTTTTAAACCATTTTACTTTGAGTCACCTTACCCTAGGGATGTATAGACTCACTAAGCTGTGTTTTTCCTGCTTTCTTTTACTTAGCGTCCATATATCTCACTCACTTATTGATATTTGGTTGATGTTTGATGCTTTTATCGCTAAATTACTCGAACATGGAGTATTTCCCTCGAGGTCTTCGTCTTTCTTCAATACAAAACATCCTTTCTTGAAAATGTGACGTTTGGCAGATGTCATTTTTGTTGTGCCATCACACGTTTCAACCATGTCAAAAGATAAACTTGTTTCTGTCCTACAAATAACTTCTCCTTTCCCCGATGCCACTCACTTAATACCTAGTTTATTGCGTTATCTGCCCTAAATACTTCAATATGATGGTTAAAAAATTGAATTTTTGATCATCTTGCAGATTTTCATGAAAGATGTCAACGAGAGCATGTTGTCACTTGGAGATGTTTCAAAACATCCGCTTTTGGTCCAATTGATTCTTCACTCATTTCCTGTTTTGGCTCTGAACCTTTTTCCGTTCTATATATTCCCATAACTACAGGGTGAATAGTGGTTCTGCTCCAGATAATGTTAAAATGGGGGAAAACAGAAGTTTTTTTTTTCATATTGCTTAGGTCTTCTCAATATTCCAATAAGAAAGAATTTTCATCATACACAATGGGGATTTTACTTCAAAAATCTTAAGACATAATTTTTAAAGTGTATTAGTCTTATATCATCACACACTTAATGAAATAGTGCCTTAGTTTTAAAACTGTGTATAGGGAAGTGTTCTAAGAAGTGTTTGGGCTCTAAAAGTGTCTTAAGACAAAATTGTTCAAATGTATTAGTCTAATGATGTAAGACACTTTTAACAAAATGTCAAATAGCATCTTTAAATAATAAATAGATGAGCACAGTTATGGACTAAGGCTTTACTATGTATATAAGTAACTGTTTGTGGGGAAGTGTTTTAAGACGTGTTTGGGCTCTAAAAGTGTCTTAAGACAAAATTGTTCAAATGAATTAGTCTTGTGTTGTAAGACACTTTTAACAAAATGTGAAATAGCATCGTTAAATAATAATTAGATGAACACAGTTATGGACTAAGACTTACTATCTCGTAACAGATATTAGTCTTAATCTGATTCTTAGACTGCTTTAGTCTATTGTGTACCTCATTTTTAAAACCCATGTCAGATTATGTAAAAATAATACAAGACACCTTAAGAATGTTTTATAAAAAAATTTTCAATAAGATAGTTTTAAAGCTAAGACATTTAATGTTTTAAAACGTAAGCCTAGACTTTGGCTTTTATATATTAAAATAATTCTATACGTCAATTTTTCCATAAGACGGATAAGACAAAAAATATTTTCAGAAGATGCATTTTTAGGTAAGATCATCCATAATGCATAAGGAGAAAAAAATATGCATATTTTTTAACATTGTAAAATTTTAACGACACCCAAGACAGTTCATAATACATTGTATATCTTCAAGGCAATTCTAAGATAACAAAAGTGTAGAGTCATGCATCTTTGAATTGGGTCATGGAGATAAATTCAAGTCGAAAATGTTTCACATACATCTTCCTTTTAAAAAAAGTATCATTGATACTACTACTACTGTTGATATAGTGATTCTTTATAGTACGATAAATTGAAAGTTTTCTATTTTTTTATATCTGTTCATACTTTTGAAATTGTTAGGCGAGTTTGTGGACATCTCTTGTATATATTGAACCAAACTTCGATGAAAGTAACCTTAACAAAAGGTTGAACCTATTCAATTTTTGATCCAAAAAAAGGTGAAAAGAAGCAGGTTGATATGTACTTTTTGTCCAGGCTACTTTTTTTTCTATTTCCGTAGAGACGCTGATTGAAAATAAGGAAGTGTGTGTGTATGTGTTTGCAGAGTTAGATTTTGAAAAATGTATGGGTTTCAAACAAGCATTTCTGCTTCTGGATCACTGTGCATGAAATACAACCTTTTTATATTTCAGTGCATGTCGTATTTGGTATTCAGTTTGAATTCAGTACGATTTATTTATACCTACACGAAATCTTTTGATATATTTGGTGTTGGGGAATTTAGTGTCTTAAAGTTGAACTTTCTCTAGGTGGGAATAAAGGTGGTTATGGTGTAAAAACAATTTTTCATGATTGAACATCTGACAAATTGACAGTGAAACAATGAGCTCAAAAATAATAGATAAAATCTGTTAAATTTTATCATTGTTACTAATTTTTGTAGTATTTTTGCTTCAATATGTTATTGAGTTCAAGAAATTGTTCTTAGTAGGATAATTAAATATAAAGCTTTTATGGTTTCTTGCTCTACGGTTTAATCTTAATAATTTTGACTTTCTATATTGCATTTTTATGGTTTACAAATCCATTAATAATATATTGTTCGCAGAAAGCGCAGCAATTCAAATAAATGAATTTGGGTTTAGATATCCAAAATGGGAACCTCGACTTGTTTTCTAGTTGATCTCTCTCCTTAATTGAATTAGGTGAATTTCCAAAGGGTGGCTAATTGTGCATAATTTGCTTTTCATAGGAGGCGAGGAATTTTGTACTATGGATTATAATGATGCTGCCACGATTCTGGTATTCACACGAGGAAAATATGCTATTTGCATTTCTATGCTTGGCTCGCTACTAAACCGTGTTTACGAGATGATTTTTAAAAGATATTACTCAAAATATTGAAAAATAACGTGCTTGGATGTAATTAGGATGAGGATATTTCGTCACATGAAATTCCTCTTCTTAGATGAACTTTTGACTTTTCGTAGTTTTAGTCTTAAATATGCTTCATTTTGAAATTAAAAATTAAAAACTAAAATTAAAAATACCATTATGGGAAGAATTAAAAGAGTGATAAAATGATCATTCTGTGTCTTTAAATATAAGCAATGTGAAAATGCAAAAATTTGCTGATATTTTAATATATATAGTCTACTTTTAATGTTTCGATCGGGTATATACATGTATATATAATTAAGACATCAAAGATACATTTATTTTAACATTTTTATATGATCAGTGATGCATTTTATTTGTGGGTTGTGAAACACGTACATTAGGATTGCATAACAGGAAGTTGTTCTACTAAATAATTAAACTAAGGGTCAAATGTACATCTTCATTATACGTACATGTATATCATCCTCCTGAATGCCATTTGCTAATGGAAAGTCCTATTGTAATTTAGCATTAACATATTAATGGTTCATTATGCAGGCTCCTAAGTGCTCATTTCATTTAACATATGATGGTGCACTATTTCATCTCTAGGAATCTCCATGATAAATGCACATTTTCAGCTATATTAGTATTATTAATTATTTACGATATGTTTATAAATATAACTATAGCAATACATACAAAAATTAAGTCCTTTATTATAATTTTTTGGTACTAAATTTTAGTTTTAGGCAATCACTCATTGCACATGTGTTATGCTAGATTGCCCCCTTTCAGGGGAAGCTACAGGGGTGCCCACAAAGTCAAAAAAAAATTATAATAAAAATACAATTTGAATGTTAGAATCAACGGTTTTAAATAAAATAAAATAATGCCTTTTGTTGATTTTCAAATGTACAAATTGGGTATTGAAATTCTACCTCAACTTGACCGTGTGTCTGTATATTTGTTGAATTACATTACGGTGATGGTTTTGTCTAATTTCTCCATGGGCTATTAGCTTAATGTAATTGCACCCTTAATTAGTTCCAATTTACATCACCGCATTAGCCCATCAAATACACCGTTAATTTTTTATGAATATTGTTTGATAAGGTCAACCGTCACGTTATATAAAATATAAATTATTTAATCAGACCTTAATTAGCTTTAATTACACGTTAATGTTGAGGGCAATTTAATTGACCTTATCCCTTTCGGTGCGTGGTATTTGACGTTGGGCTATACCCTGGAATAGAATACAATGGATATTTTATAAGTTCACCTGATCGATGTTGATAAGATCGATTATTAGCATCGGATTAACCAAGGTGAAGGTTTGTCACTACTGAAATCGTGTGCTAAAATGGACAGGTTTACTTTTTCCCACGACCATATTTACCAAATGCCAGAGGGAGATAAAGCAAATCGACCCGCTGTATTTCAGTATGGTAAACAGGATAGTTTTTTATACACTTTTTCGACCTAATTTAATGGGCAACACAATACAGGACGACACATGAAACGAGTAGTGTAGGGTGTCCAGTCGTCCTTTCAAAATGTTACTAAGTTTCGAATCAATACCAAAGTACAGTTTCAACTTCAATGCATATTTTTTATATAAATTGAGTCGAACATTGTTTAATACTACTTGTTTATAGGGTTAATGCTATTTCATTCATGTCTTGCGTGACTTTAACCAACAGTAATGGCTTGCATGCAACAAACAGCGCGGAACATTTTAAACTTTAATGAATTCGAGGATATTGATGGATGAGCAAAAGCCTTGACATCTAAGAAAAATTGATTTTTCACCGGCTTTTCCCAAGGTTGTGGTTGAGAAAAATAAACTAGCATTGTATATACCAACAAAAACGATTTGCTCCAATTATCGATTCGTATAGTTTACTTTTCATTGTATGCAATGTCCGGGATAAGGTAATGCGAATTACATTAATTATCCAATAAAATAAATCGATTTAATGCTCTTAAGTAATTAAATTTTAATAGTATTTGTATAGGCGTTTCAAAACATCCTTTCCAGACCTTTGTATTAAAAGTGACTGTTTTTGAATTATAGACACATACACTGAATGGTACAGTATTGGAAACAGGGGTTTAGGCACCTATTCAATGTTTACATCTTTACAACATATTGCAAAAATATAATTTCCACTTCGAAGCAAAAAAATTGTAACATGTAACAAAAACAAAAGTGTTTTTTTTAAAAAAAAAAAGATATTTTATACAATTGTTCAAGCATGCACTTTTTGGTTATTGTTTTACATGTATATGTTGGAATTTAAACTATGCACGTTTCAGTGTTGAATTAGCATTTGTGATTGTTGAATGTTGGACGAGTTATATCATAACGCTTTTTATAGCCAAAGTGGCTCATTTATCTTCCTTAAGATAAAATTTGAGATGATATATAGGGACGTATGCGAACTTCCTTCTCTTTAAGCCACAGCTTCCTGCATAGACCGTATATCTTTCTGCTTTATAAGTAGATTTTTTATCAGAGTTAAATGAACCGTATACATTGGAGCCAATCCTGCATGGCAATGTCAACGTACGGGAGTAAGAAACCTCTGCCAATTTCTTACATAAAAAACAAACAGCTGTTTAATCCTTAATGTACACTATCAGTTTAAAATGATTGGATGCTTTGTTTTACATGGATTTACTTAAACTTTGCCAGATTAGCATTAGAAAAATCATTATTCACTGCAATTTCAACATGAAGTTGCATTTTTTCTCTAGTAAAAGGACCACCTTGCTGGATGGACATTTTCCCATATGTTGGCCCATTTATTGAAATAAAGTCACTTCCATGTTGGACTTCAACCATATTCTGTTTCTCCATTTTTGTTTTATAAAATCTACAATTTTAGAAGGCATTATTTGATGAACAATGATGTAATAAAACTTTGCTCAACGATAGACAAAGTTGTTAAGTGTATTGTCATATTTTAAAATTTCACTCTTTTAGAAGTTAACCCAGTTGATGTGATTTGTTTTGATTTTTCATCTTCAGAGTCGTTCGCAACCAAGTATGAATGACACGACTGTCACACTCCCAAAATGCATAGCGGTTTTGTAATCAATAAAAGGGGAAAATCATGTCTCGGTTTAAATCGAAATTCCCCCATGTATTTTCATGGTGAAATGGGAGTTCACTCGACACGCATCACACGCTGTGTTCATCATTGAATTTCTATTCAAATAAAACAGGCCTAAGTATAGCCAGATTTCTCAGCGTTTTAAATCCGTGCCTACGCAAACTCGCACATTTTCATCGATTTATAAATGCACTTTAAGCAAAGTTTAAATCCTGGGATTACTACCATTGATTAAATGTTCGAAACGACCTTTGAGAAAAAAATGTTCTTCACAGTACTTCATAATCAAATTAATCTAACTCTGATACAGGCTCTTATATTATGAGTGAAACTGGTGATTACGAATTTATTATAAATAAAAAACTGAAAACATGTTAATCAAATTGCATAGCTGTAGCATAAAATACTGAAATGTATTTCAAATTTCAACAGATGGGCATAGTTCCCAGAGAATAATTAAGTTAATATTATCACAGTATCTGACAGGTGCAGAACCTGTTTGGCTCAGCTATGCTTTCTCGCCTATTGTTCTAATCCCAGGAGTCAGGTTTCTTGAAAGTGAAACCCTAAGAGGGGTGGAAACCCCCATCTAAGGCTAAATATTTACCAAGAGACCATTAGCAAACAAGTACCTTGAGAGAAAGTTGCAAAGCACTTTGAAGAGAAAGTTCAAGTGTGAGGTTATCTATGTGCGACCTTGCTGTCATAGATTCAAGTGGTGGTTCATTTCTATTTTTTGTTACATCTTTGAAATATCTATTATTGCGTGAGCCTAATCATCAATTACATTTATTGTAGCTTCGCTTTATCAACATGTTTACAAAAAAGTGTTTTCAGCAAAATCTCGAAAATAAGCGTGATGTTAATGTCACGTATAACTTAAAAGATTTGCGATGGTTGGTTGTATGTTGTGATTTCCCCTTGAAAGATAGTCTCGAGGGTCTAATCCTTCAACGAGGACATTAAACGCAATTTGGAAAATAGACATCAAGAGCTATTTAAAATGCATGTACCAACTGTCCAAAGGTTTCTAAATAATTTGCAGTCGACCCTATAGCGTGCAGATGCTTGCAAACTCAAAAATCCCCACGCTCTAGTTGTAGTTATCAGCAGATGGCGCTGGGGTCAATCATGAATGTCACTCCTCTAATACCATTCCTAAAATTCATTAGACATAACCCTAAATTCAATATATGGAAGGAATATTATTAAGCATGTGCAGTGGCTTGGCGGGGTGACTTAGGGGGCACCCAAAGGCTATAATTTTCCATCAGTATATTACGACTAATAATGGTTGTTTGGTTTAGAAACAAGGTATATAACTGTGCAACGAGATGTAGTTAGGGGTAAGGGGCGCAAATTTGGGTGTTTTTCCCTGGGTGCCAAATTTCCTCGCTATGCTAATGAGCATGTGGATTTTGAGTTTTCACGTGGCTGAAATTTACAAGCTTTGTGGTCATATGTAACGGCGCTTCATGGAAATGCCATTCCGGATGCATCACTTATTAGTTTCATATTTGGTGCTTTTAAAGCTTGGTGTGGTCACGCATTTTATCCACATGGTGCACATTTATCTTACCTGGCATTTGCCGGATTTTCATTTCGTCTAAAGTAAAAAGGTTGGAGACTGTCTTTAAGTAGATTGTTGAGTATATGACTTTAGGACCCTGTTAATAACGTCCATTTCTAGCAAATTTGAGGGCAATCTGAAGAAGAAGAAAAACATGATTCCCTTCCAATAATATCATCTCCTCGGGACACATTGCGCAAAAAAAAAATCCTCATTAGTGAGGTGTTGCGCGTAAATATTAGTTCTCTTGATTTATGGTTTACGATGCCATCAGTGGTTTTTTCCCTGCCAGTGAATAACGGTCTCCATTTGGGACACAATAAACCGTTCAACGTGTTTGTGTTGTCTAGACCTGACCCTTGGTGCAACCCATGTAGTTTTTGATGGAGTTATGACGCTCAGCAGTTAATCTGTACATCTAAAAAGGTTTTACCATCATCCATCTCTTCCCAGATTGTAGCCTAGGGCAACTGCCTATGATTGGCAGACGCCCACACTGTTTGACCACTCGGAACAAATTGATGGTCAGCGCTTTTTTCCACAGCTCTTGCTTTTAGTTGCATTTTGGTTCATCCTGAAAAACGATCTGTGCTCTACTAATGATGTTAAAGTGGTCCTATTGAAAGCAAATAACACTGGATCATAGGTTAATTTTGAAATTAACTGTCCGGATGTTCCAAAATTTGAAATGATAGATTTTCATATACGTGATCTCTCCCATTTTGCCACTTTAGAGATAGCATTGTAAAAACATTGTAAAATAATCATGAACAAAACGATATTCCCAATCTATATCTCATCTTTAACGAAATAAAAATCCTACTTCACTTGTATTTGTCTTATGAAGATATACTGGCTTGAAATGAAACACACTCGTTTCCTGTTGACAGGAAATTACGCTGTAAATACACGTTTTTACCTGTTCAAAACATGTTTTGTAAGGCCAAAACCATAAGTTGATGATTTTGCATGATGGCACATGCTGGGCTTGTTTTCGACTCGGTCATTAAGTCCGATAATGTCCTTACGAGTTGAAATCTGCGGGATAGCACCATCTGGTTGAAATACCCTCGCAATATTTCAAACAGAACGTTTTTAAATACCAAAATAGATCTATCTCAGTAGGTGTACTGAAACTTTTTTTGCCCCCAAATTAATTGGACTATGGAATCTGGGTTAGCAACGAGTTAAAACATTCGCGTGAGAAAGGTACCCAAAATGTTTTTCAAATGTGGATTTACATGAATTTTCAGCAGTTTTCGAGACATCAAAACACCAAAATAGTATTTTTTTTTTACATATAATAACTTTTATATGCAATAAGGCCCTGAATTCTGTTTAATTTGAGCTAAAACAACTAAATTTTTAATTTACTTTATCAACTAATGCATGTAAATGTAAATATTAAAAAATTAAACTTGGATTCATTCTGCGTTTCATTCTTAATAAATTTGAAAAACGGATGTTTTAAACAAAAACAGTAAAACAAATTTTATGAATGAATTTCAAAAATTAAATACTGTTTAAGCAGATAAAAGAAATGCTTAAAGCTGAAAAAATTTCAACCTTTTGTCAATGAAAAATTTGTGTTTTAATATACTAATTCAGAATAAATTCAGAATAAATTGCTCAAATCTGCTTGACAAATTGAATTATATTTATCGTTATCTTCAGGTTAAAATAACAGCAATGCTAATTTACTTTTTCAATAATTAAGTTAATATTGCACATCTCGATTGAATCGAAAAAATTGATTTATTTCATCTTAAACAACTAAAATATCAATTTACTTTTTCAACAAATGCAGGTAGTTGAAATTAAGCATTTTTGATTCAATCTGTGTTTCATTCTTAATAAACTTAAAAAACTGATGTTTTAGACAAAGACTGTAAACAAATATCACGTTTCATAGTGAATGAGTTTGAAAAAATTCGTAAAGGTAGATCAAAAATGCTAAAGCTGAAATATTTTCCACCTTTTTGCCATTGAAAAATTGATGTTTTAACAAAGTCTGTAATCAGAATAAATAGATCTAATCTGTTTGACAAACTGAAATATCTTCCTCGTTATCTTCAGGTATAACACCAATGTCAATTATTTCAATAAATAGTAAACATTGCACACCTCGAATGTTTAGTACAAATAATCCAACATGTCCAAAAGCACAGTACGTTTTTGAGATTGCATGAATTCGCCCTACAAATCTTTTCCAATGATCCCGTTCATAGAGAGGAGTTTTCAGCATCCAGAATGGGTTTCTGTTTTCAACGGGCTGCAGGTTTGAGGGTAGGATCGACGGGGTGTTCCAGGGGTTATGACAGGGTGGAAGGTGCTGTTACCTAGCAACCACTCTACGTAACCCCTCGCAGTGTGGATAGAGAGAGAGAGATGTTGTGCCACATCTGCGAGACAGGATGATAGAGAGTCATTCGTTCTGCTTTTTCTCCCTACTAACACCGAAGGATGCTGGGAAAAGCAAACACATGGGCCACTAACACTCTTGTTCTGTGAGCATCCTGCAATCACGTGTTGTTGAACAGTTTGTCTTGTGCTTTATGCTACCATCGTTGGTGGATCTTAGTGGATGTCCGAGTGATCTTCTTACAGTTTTTCAACATTGTTCTTGCAGCCACTCGACCACCCTTATTCGGTAAACCAGAAGACATTACCGTCATCAGAGCCTCGCCCACCTCTTTTGCTGTCACCTGGAGCGAGAGTGTCAAGACGTCTACTGTCCTCAGGTATCTCGTGGCTTATAGACCGGTGAATGACAGGTTTGTTATTTTTACAACTTTGGTTTTTTTTGTTTGTAAATGTTGGTAAAGTGGAAGTTTTGATACCTGGAATTGGAATATTTAGGTTTGGAGCTTGTTGACATGTTTGTTCAGGAGTTGGGCACTCTTGATGGTGGATTTGTTATGTTTTTGACTATGTGCTGGTATTTATAGTGAAATTATTTCGTTATTTTTTATTTTTTTTATCAAAATTAGTTCTTGATTGTAAGAAGCATTTTTAATTCGATATTTGATGTGGTTATTTTTAAAATCAATTATGTTTAAATCTTTGCTTAATGCCATGTACAAAAATTGCATTTTATTAAATTATATGGATAAACCAACTTTGACATTTGAAAAACAGAATTTGTTAATTTGTGTTATTAATTTATGAAAAATAGCACGTGGGTTTAAACTTTATAATATTGTTATATTGGGGTTTTTACAATTAGTTTCCTTGCTTCTGGACACCTACCCTTGGATAATTCTTGTATTTTTTTTAAAATTAGTTGAGAATCCATGCATTACACCCTTTACAAAAACATAGTAAACTATATTGTACGCTAAACTAGGTTAACCAATTGAAACTATGTGGATATGTAGATTTGTATTAGTTTTTATAATTAAGGTTTAACTATCAATTAGCATATTATCTGTTTACCTACCCTTAGTTTCAAGATTGTACAAATTGCATTGAGTATAATATACAAATTTATTTTGTAAAAAATCAATTTTGCAAATAAGTCAATTGATAAAACAATATCTTAATACTCTTAACATAGCTGATATTTGTTTATTGAAAAAATTAAAAATTTTAAGAAACATGTCCTGAAAGAAATTCAAATTTCGCCAGCTCCAGAAATGAAATGGACATAACATGTAATTGCAAATTCTTATTGATAATAATGTTAGAAAGCTAAACTTTGCAAATGCCATCCCTATCTACACGCAAAGCACGTAGTCGCAAATGTTGTGCAGCTCCTATATTAATCCTGATAGTACCTTTATATAGGAATCGTAGCATTGACTATTAAGGGCAACTTTATAGTTGTGCATAATGTGCGTTACGCCTTCAATGACGTGAGCAACCCTGTATTTCCGCAAACACATTGGTTTAAAGGTGTACATAAGCAATAGCTATAAATGTTATTAATTATTCCTCGCTGTTTATGTCATCCTACAAGACATTTCATGTACAACATGGATTTTCTTGTCTCGTACTAGTCTGTCAACTTGTCTCGTAAAACGTCATAAAATTCATTAGATAAAGTTTTGTGTACTCGAGCCCATTCCATTATAATTGGAATAATTATTTGTCAGGGGTTAATTAAAAATGAAAAAAATTAAGTTTTTTGTATGAGAGCGCTATAAGCCTCCATTCTCTATTTATTGTATCCCTCGTGTATATAGAAATGTTAAAAACACTCAAACGATTACGTGAACAATCTGGTTTCCCACAGAACTGGAAAAACCTGGTATTGTCAGGGATATTGGATAACCCTGGAATAGTCATGGAAAAGTGATTAATTTTGCTTATTAAACTTAAATATTAAATTCGTTTTCACATAACCTGTTATTATTATAAAAATGATGCGATGGCATACTCAGCAACACTTGTATCTATATTAATGGGAAATTCCCCTTACTTTAACATTACTTGACACGTACATTAAAATATCGACATGCTTTTCCCATTTTTTCAATTAAACAAATTATTCTTGTCTACTCGTGCAACTATTTAATGGCAATAAAATAATTAATTTAATTAGTTTTAAAGTTTAATATAGATCTATGAGAATGAAAACTAACGTTTTAATTGTAGTTACCAAGATTAAGTGGGAATTACCATGATCAAATGTTAATAATTTTTGGTACGAGTCCATCCTCATTCATTTTTAACATGAACATAAAATCGAAGTTTAGCTATCATATTATCTCAATCGTTATTAGTCTAGACCAATAATTGAGAACAGTAATATCAAGGATTGCCAAATTGCACAATTTTTTTTCAAAATTACTTCTCTTTTGGAAGAAATTTCTAAGAATCTAGTGCTCTCCATGTGGTTAAAATCTGCAACTGACCATTAACATTTCCATTCACTTTCAAACTGGCATCCAAAGACCTATTAAAGCAAGCTGTTATTGTTCATTGGTCGTAAGAATTAGCGAAACAATGCTCGTAAAAGCCAATATGGGTTAAGACAGACCGTAGGCCTAATCTTATAAGTAATTAATGTCACCCACACGAAGAGGTGTTACACTCGGTGCATTTTCAGTGGTTGCCATAACAACGCCCTCCAGCGGAGCACAGTTGCCTTTAATATTGAAAACAAATAGACTCCTGCAGAAATTGAAAAATTGAATTTTTTTTTAGTTTAAACATTGGAGGAAAAGGACAAACACGTTGAATAATTTACGAGTTCAATAAATTAAGTTAGACATTTGCAAGCAATTTTGCTACGTGTGAAGCTCTTACTCATTGCTGCATTTGTAAAAGGTGATTGTGTGGAGCTAAATTGGTATGAGCAGATGCTAATAGTGCAATTTCACTACATACTTTAGATGAGAAACTTTTTAGAGCACTAAACCTGTTTGGCTCTGTAGCATAGTTCAAAACAAGTTTTAAATGAGAATATCGACATTTGTTTGCACTATATATAAAAAGTGCAAATTTATAGTAAATACTAGATTAAACCACGGGTCTCGAATAAACCCCGGGCAAATGTTCCTTACTTAACAGTATTAAAATTTATAATTTTCGAATACTATTAACACTTGAAATTAAGAAAATGTTCGAGAAATTTTTAAGAAATATATCCGGATTTAAAATGTGAAATTTGATGCACGGGCAGTATGTGATGTAAAGGAAATAAAGTTGTTCACCAAATAGCAATAAAATGTGCATCTGCATATATTTCGTCACATTTTATCTCAACTTAATTGCATTTTTTATTAAGTTAAATATTAAATGTCAGTAAATTGTAAAGTAAGTCTTTATTCGGCTTCTTTTTCCATAATTAAATTTATAGTGTAGAACCTTATCAAAAGCCATGCATTCCATTATTAGTTTCATATCAGGCCCCCTACTTTGTTAAAATGTCTAGTCTAGACAGTGTTGCTACTCGGATAAGCTAACCCATTGTTACCATATCTTGAGGATTAAACCTTAAAATGAATAACTGACGATGTCGAATTCGTTGGAAATGATTAAACTGTGATGAAATCTTTTTAGATTCTGAGAAGACTATAGTTTAATTCAGATAAATGACGATCCATTTTTTTCCAAATTCGAAACGAATAATGCAAATTTATTTTTCAAATACAATTGTATGTTACATCTATCGAGATTACTCAAAATGATGACATTGATCACAACATTTTTTAAACATATCTGAATTATATTTATATCCAACTATGACATAACTAAACATGAACTGTTTGAATATCATATCTTTTTTTTCTTTCAATATGTTCTCTTTATAGTGTCTCGTCATCAAACTGATTGCATTTCTAGAAATCAATTCTAGATTTCTCGAGAATTGCATACATGTATTTCCAAAAAAAATTTTTGAAATTGCACTACAATAGTCATAAAATTTCGAAATGGATGAATTGTGTGTTGATCGAATGACCTAGTCACTATTTCATCTTTTTTTTCAGACTGTAGATCCGGTATATTTTATAAGCGAACTCAATTTGAAAGTACGATGCCGTTGTTGTGAATATTTCATGTTTTTCCAAACATGTCGTCATGTTATGAGAATATAGCCCTAGTTTATTGGCTCCGAAAGCCGTTACTTGGAGAGATTTGCGTTTTGATGGGCTTCTTTAGTTCGGTGGGCTCTATATATCGTCGTTTCCTTTTCCTGTCCCGATTTTTGCCTTTGCTTCATTTGATTCTTCATTGGAAATGTCCTCAAGTGCGAAATCTCATTATGCTTTCGTTGATGGACTGAAGAGAGCTGACCATTAAGCGGAAAGTAGATCATGATGAAGTAGGACATTATGGTAAAGGGAGGAGGGGGGGTCACCTTCCCTATTTAAGCTTGGGTTATTACAGCTTTGAATTTATATTGGACTACTACCAACACCTCATTTCGTTAGCCTCTACTGGTTTTTTACACATCACAATAACAACTACTGACCTAGATATCGTTTTGGCCCTATACCGTTAGACGGTAGATGGGGGTCTTGGTGGGACCTACATTTGGCTACTGATGATATACCATTCCAAACTTATCTAAACTTCTGTAAAACTATATAATAAACCCCCGGGGATTTATTTATAAGTAAAGAACATTGACCAGGGGCTATATTCGAGATCCGGAATTTATTATTTTTATTCCCTCAAAGTTGGTATCAATATATTAAAAATAATATTTCAATACTAAGGGGAATCCCCTATGCACTGAGGGAAGTGAGACGCGGACAATTATAGGGAATTCTCATAATTCCCGGGGTTTATTAGAGTACTGTATACACTGAATAGGTGCCATAGTCAAAATGAAAGCATGCTTGGAAAATTTTAGGGCCTGTATACTATTAAAATTAGCTTTTTTGAAACAACATAAAATGCTTTAGAGTATACTTTCATACACAGTAAAGTATACATAATTGTCAGTTGTCTAAGAAAGTATACAATTTTGTATATTTAAAAAAGTAAACTAAGTATATATACTGTTGATTTTAACATGGGGTGGTGTCCAAAAAGCTCATGGAAACTTTTGTGTTTTTTTTATATTTTAAGATAAGTTGCTACAAAATGCTGCTAGAAGCTAGCTAGTATAACTGTTTGATTATAGCCATGACCATGTAATACAAATTGTGATCTCATGGGACCAATGTCATAAACTTATATTGGTTTCTTATAACCGACAAGTAATGTGTAGCATTACTTTATAAGGCTTAGTAATGTCACACAAATTGATGTAAATTCCGATCGTAAATTGTTGAGTTTGTGGGACGTGCCTGAAAATAAAATCCCCTGGCCAATGAACAAACAGCCCCGAAAGATTCATGTACTAGCAACAACAAAATCCTCGCTGAAATGTCACGTCTGTTCGACCCAATTTCTATACATTTCAGAAAGCATTGCCAAACACCATTTATTTTTATTGAAACGTAACCTGGGATTTTAAGACTTAGAGTGGAATATTTGGAAACTGACATTTTCTCCACTTTATACTTGTATCTTAGCAATAGTAAAGGCCCATGAATGGTTGGATGGCCGGATGATGAAAATGTAGTAAGACACATTCAGCGTTACATACATATATCATATCGATTTATTTTGGTCGTAACACTAGACTTGATTTACAAGTAAGACAAAAAGCTAAGCCTGGATATCGGTTGTGCTATCAAATTCCTCCTGGGAGTCAAGTTGTAGGATGATTGCGACACTGCTCTTAAAATCGATATGATATCATTTAAAAAAAACGGATTTACAGAACACAAGGTATCAATGGTTTATCAATTCATCAAATTCGTGTTTAAGTTTACTTATTTTTAAACCTCTGATGACCAACATGGTACCACAAACGTTTTAAATCTTCAAAATGTTGATTTCGGTAATTTGGTTTTCGTTGAAATGTCAGGAATTTAAGTTTATGGTCCTTACTTTTACATTTGGAGAAATAAATCTAGTTTTCTGTAAGTGACAATGATGATAATGACTTTTAATATATGATCAACAGGTAGCATTATTTCAAAATTGCACCAATTTAATTGTCATTTTCTGAAATTTGTTCATTAGATGTAATCACGATGCGAAACTTAGCCAAAATTCGGCTAAGTTCTTAGAGACAGGCTGAGAGGAGCCAATTTCCTGTTTGATCTACACAACACAACATGTCTCCATGGATACCCATCATTACATATGAAATTAAAGTTAATAAATGAAGCGCCATTACAGCATAATCATTGGCGCCAAATACAGAATATCACAAAAATATATCTTATCCTAGCTAAGTTTCTCCACCGTTAGAGTACCTATTGTTTATTTATTTCATATTTTTGTGTATACAATTAGACAAAAGTTGCAACCAAAACATTTAAAAAAAACTGATTTTCATGAATAAGTTCAGTTTATACTTTATTTTAAATAATTGGAACATTTCCTTAAGGGGAAACTAAACACCCCGTTTCCTATGGGGAAAGCTCTCAGCCAAGTCAGCGACTTGTGTAATTAAAAT
>JAQGCC010001285.1:0-24932 GCA_034698905.1 Xestoiulus laeticollis | reverse complement strand
TACACACCATGCGAATACCTGCTGCCACCTAGTGGCGTATTTTAGTTTTTAAGTTTTTAAAAATTCCCTATAAATGGGAAAATTATGAAATTTTGATCATGCCGTAGCTATAAAAATACTGCATTTTTATCAATTTTTATTTTTTTATTATAAAAAGTAGTTTTTTTAAAAGTATGTTTTAAAATTTCCCCATAGCAAAACATGCAGTTTAGTTCCCCCTTAAATGGCACGACTATTCGCTATAACCTACATAACTTCCTAACAACTTATTTTTATTAATCATGAGTTTTAATTCAGATATGATGAGGAAAAATACGTTTTAATAGTAGTTTGTGTAATACCGAGATGAATTTAAGGTGGTATTTTGCAAAACATTGGAAATTGAGACCTACAACAGCTTTTTTGAGCAACGAGACAGGAAGTTGTTAGTCAGTTTCATATTTCTGAATGTTCAGACATCAGGAAGTTCAGGGAAATGTGTTTTAAAAACTGGAGAAGTAATTTCATTTCTGTTGGAACCCCGCTAATGCTCAAGGCAGTATTTTAGTAATAGTTCACGGTGGTCTTTCTATATGCACTATTATCAGATTGAAGTGTATACGAAAGACTTGACAAAATACATGTATAAAATGAAAGAAAAAAAGAACAATAGAATATTTTGAGGCACATTTCGTGGCCACGAGTTGGAAAAAACACAGTTAAAATTGCATATATAAACGACTGCTAGTTTTCAGTAACAGGAAAGCATTTATTGGTTGATAAATTTGCCACAAATAAAACAAGTTTTGCTACAATTTTCAACCTACCACAAATAGTTGACGTAAAATAATGATATCCAGCACGCTTTTTTTATGGACAAAAACTGAATTTACGAAGATAGGAGGGCCCTAGGCATACACATGTAGCATGTAATAATAATAATAATAATAATAATAATAATAAGGCGAAATGAAAACAACATAAGTGAGGGGGGGAAAATAGCACGCGAAGAGCGAAAGAATCACTACATGCGACTCGTGTAAAAGGACAACATGCATCATGCGAGTAAACGTAGCATTTGGCGGTGGTTTGTTTCAAATCGTGCATCGGGAAGGAGGGAAAAAATGTAGTTTCGATAGGCACTATTCGCTCGCTACGTGTGATAAAAGACACAGGCCTATGCGGTGCCACGATCGCGGTGAAAAAAAAACTACCCTGTGGTTCAAACTATAGGATGATAATAATAAGAATATTAATGTATTGCACTTGGGAACACTCGCCATTCATCTACGATAAAAAAAAAACATGGTGGATTTCAACTAACGAAAGAAAAACAAACGTAAATAATGAATCGAGGATGCGTTTTAGACATGTAATATAAAGGTCGCACACCGTTTCAGCTCAAGTTCCTTCGAAAAAAAGTTCCTCGATAGATTTAATCAAAACCACGTACGACGGGGTCAAAAAAGGCACATCTACGTAAAATTCTCGACTCTTTGAATTATTTTTTTACGTTTACTTCGGATGCTCGGGTTCCGGCCGAAGCAAATTTTGTATTTTTGACTAGAATTTTCGTTACCGCGTGTACGTACGTACTAAGCTTTTTGCAGAAGACGAGCAAGTTTCTAGAGTAGAGACTCGAACCGAAACGGCGTATGTTAAGTGAAAACGTCGTTTTAAAAAACTCCTTAACTCGAGATATTAGAAAAAAGTACTTGAGACAAAAGAAAAAACACAGAAACGGTAACAAATTGACGGCAATCAAAACTGCAATCTCAAAACTAAACCCGCGTCCTTTTTTACATTCGTTTTCATCAAAGGTTTGTGGCTTTTTTTTTTGCGCAAACAGCGGTTCGAGAACGCATTTTGTTCGCAGACGAGGCAGGCTTCCCACATTTCTGACTCTAAAAAATAAAGCTCGTCACACTTTCACAAGTTGCCGGTTGTTAACGAGTAAGCTTACGGTAATGGACCAAGGTTTTGAAAAGATTGGCAACTATCTACTGCTTCCTGCGATCATATTCCTCGGGACACTGAATCGGTTACGTCCATTACGTAGCAGCGTAAACTTGCCATATCAACCTAACAATTTTGAAAAAGCTGCTAAGCGCATGCCAGCTAATTCGCGAAAAAAGTAGACCGTATTGTGCTGGGTCCGGCAGCCAATCGGGGGGGAAAAAGAAGAGGAAAAAAAAGCGACTCGATACATATTTTGCTCAGCGAATGCGAATTGGGGAGCCCCAGAACCACAATGTCCAGCAACATGGTTTTTGGGTTATAAAATGTGTGAGGTCAGGGATGCGAATCGGACGTTACTTCTACGCTAAATAATAATAATAGTTATATGGGGGGAAGGAAGGAGGTCACTTTAATCGTGCCTCGCATCCGCTTTCGCCAAGGTCCTAGCCTGGAATCCACGGCCAGGAGCCTACGAAACGAAGTACGCTCGAGAGGGGGAAACACGTCTGAATTTGACGTAGAGTTGGCAAAATGGTGCGACGGCAGAAAAATACCGGCTTTCCTGAAGAGTAGGCATAGAGATAAAGAGCTCAAATGTGCTGCGGACACAAGATGCGAAGTTCTCGATTGCAGCGTCAAACTCCGACTGCCGAATGTAGCCGAATCTTTGGGAAAACCTGTCCGTGCTCGCGATTGTTTCGCCAACTCCCAGTCTACATTCGCTCTCCTCTCTTTCCCGTTTCTCGCCCAGCGATAATTTTTTTTTCTCCAATGGCAAATGTACAAAATCCACCAAACGTCCGATCCCGCTCGAAAGTCATCGAGAAAATGTGCGCAATTAATACAGTATGTTCGAAACGATTTTACGCTACACTACGGCACATACTCCGATCACTACATTTTAATGAATGACTGCAAACGGCAGCTTGCCCTCAGAAGCTGCCCGTTTTTAGTTTATGAGGTCGATGCACCGGGTATTTTTTTTTAAAAAAAGAGGAAAAGAAGTTATCTCGAATTTAGGGTCCCAATACGGGACGAATGAAGCTTTTGTGAGCCTCGTCGGCTACGACTTTGTTAACGTAAAGCGTCAAAATTTTCTCTTCGACAACGGTGGCAAGCAGCCGTTTTGGTCATTCGTATCAATTAAAACGAGTATTTGCGCCTCTTGTTTTCCGGGGCTATGTACAACTACGTCTCGCGACTACAAACCTTGCGGCGCGGGAGGTTTCGGGAAGCAGCCGCGCTAACCTCGTAGCTCGCAGGTTTAGATTTTTGCCGCAGCGGTCGGCGGTGATAAAGATGGCGGCCTCCAGAAGTGTATTTGTGTGTGTCTGTGGTGTGTGGTCGTGTGTGGTCAAAGTCCTTAGAAAAAAGAGGTGGGCCGCCGCCGCGTTATTCCCCTAGCTTTGCGTTTGTCGGGTCACGGGGGAAAAGGGCAAAGAAAAAAAACGGAGGGCAGAAGAGAGGAATCGATTGGAAGTAACAAAATTTGGATTGATCGTCGAAATCTGGGATCGGGTTAGGTTGGGGGTGAGGGGGAAAAACGACTCGGAGCAGGACCGAGATGGCGGATTTTACACGGACAGCGAGACGTAACTGTTGTACTGAGTAATGTTACGCTTGAGGATGTCGCCGCAGGGTCCCAGCACCCGCTCGAACCTGGCGCGGTCCAGTTTCACGCACTTCAGCGATCCCGAAGCGATGACGGTGGCGGCTCTGGGTCGGTCCAGCAGAAGAGCGATCTCGCCTGAAACGAACGAGACGTTTTGTTAAGATTCCTTCCGACATCGGACCACGGGTCAACGGATATCGCTACTAACCGAAATAGTCAGAAGGACCCAATCTTCCCACTTCCTCCTGTTTGCCATTCTCCTCGCGCACCTGAAGGACAACCGCTTCGCCCTGGAACGAGAGATGAGAATTAACACCAAGTGGGATCGGAAAATACGAAAGTATGTCTTGAGGCGGCAGTCATCGGCATTACCGAGCACCATGGTGGATCTTCCGTGTCTTACCTCTGAAATGATGTAGAAATCGTCGCCCTTATCGCCCTGCTTGACAATGACGCTTCCGTCTTCGAACGATACCGGCTCGAGGGCATCGGCCACGGTGAGCCGCTCCCATTTGTCCAAACTCTCTGAAATTGTGACGAAGGCGGTGAGAAACGGAAAAAGCGTAACGCGTGGACATCTTCGAGAATGTACAACAACAACTCTGTCGAGTAGTTACGCAACCCACCTAAAATGGATACTTTGGAAAGAAATTCCTCGTACATCTTTCGCTTTCGGATCGTGTTTCCCTGGAAAAGGCGGAAGATATGAAGTTTGTGGACCGATGGCATCTCGAAAGAGCCGGGGCAATGAAAAAACGAAACTGGAACTTTGCTCACCATGAGAATTCTCCTGTACGTTTCCCGGTCGATGGCCCACAACTTCACGTCCGTCTTGGCCTTGATCGTCGCCGCCCTGGGGGTTCCGTAGATGAGAGCCAGCTCACCGAAACTCCCGCCGTCGCCGATCGTCGTCACCAAACAGCTGTTGACGTACACCTGCGCCAACGGAAATCGAGAGCGACATCATTAGCAAGCGCTACAAAGCGTGATTATTGGACAAACGAAGCCGTAGGTCTACTCACGTCAACTTCTCCCTGGTCGATGACGTAGAAATTGTCTCCTTCGTCGCCCTGCAAGATGATCGTGTCGCCCGCGCTGTTCGTCACGGGAAACATGGCGTCGAAAATGTCGCTGCCAGAAGAAAGAGGGAAAAAAATGTTAGATTCGAGCGTTCTGACTACTGCCGTTGTCTATAAACGTAACTTGCGTACCTCTTCTCGTTTTCGTCCATCTGGGAGAATAAGACGTTTTTCGAAATGGCCCTGGACAGTGCAGCCGTCGTGGCCGGATTTTTGGGGACGACCTGTCGTGGAAAGACGAACGATTATCATCGATTAAGTGAGATTCGGATCAACCGCTTACGAATGTATCGTTAGTTGTTGTTACCTTTTTGACATAGTTGGACGCATCTTCCTCCGTGACGGTTTCGGAGCTGACGGCTCCTCTCCGCGGACGGCGCGTTGCATTGGGCGCTGGCGATTCGTCGGTTTCCTCTCCGGGCGGAGTTGTGGCGATGGATCCCTGCTGCTTCGCTTTGATGACAGCCTCCTGCTGTAATAAGATAAAAGATGATCAGACACATCGGAAACTCAAAAATGGGGCATCCGAAAACCAGTTTTCTTGTCAACGAAGATTTTGCAGTTTTAACTCTGCTGACCGAAGATTTTGCCGTGCTATATAACGGACAATCCTGCAATTTAAAATCTCTTTCCCGTGATACCAAATCCCGAAGATAGAACGTTGCGGTTTACTTTTTACCTTTTTACAACAGACAATCGAACACATTGGACATCGAGTAGTATTACGAGCGCCAACAGGCAATCGAACACATTGGACATCGAGTAGTATTACGAGCGCCACAATATTCAGGACACCTTCAAGACGTAACTTTTCTAAGGGTATAATGGACTCTCGCCGTACTCGTGTCACCGGTTTTTCATTTTTATTGAATGAAAGTTTTATCAATCGATATCCGTCCATCATTTTCAGCTGCGATGATGGGTTTTTATTGTTTCACTGCTTTCGAGGAAATTGATTAGTTAGAAATGTGAAGATAAAGATGAATCTACTAAGGCTACTATCTTTCTGGATTTGTTTTACGAACAACAACAATCCGTGATAACAATTGCATTGAACAAACGAAAGAAATTTTGTTTTTTTTTTCTCCCCGTAGCGATGAAGTTTTTGAATTTTTTGCAGACGATGAAAATACGGAAGGACTCTCGCTTAAAAATCTGCAGTCATTTACTTTTAACGCTTACGATAACCCGGCTACAGGCACAACAAAGCCGAAGCGAGACACGTTAACATTACCCGTACCACCACCACCACCACCACCACCACCACCATCACGTTGAAAAATAGTGGTTTGTACAATAGATGTTTCGATGGCCGATAGCAAGAAAGGCCTCCATAAGAAACAAGACCGAGGTTTTAGTCTTGTACCTGCAAAAAAGAGCCTTTTTTACTATTTTTTACCTGCCTTTTAGAATACATATTCACAATTGTCTTAGTGCACCGCTCACTAGACTATGTCACAAAAGCAATGATTTTAGAAACTGAAGAAAACAAGCGAGGCCTTCGATGTCATCCATGACCACACCGGAATATTTAATCAAACATACTTTTATCCTTATATCAGCACAGGAAGCGGATTCCTTTCCAGAAGGACTTCCGCGAGGTTGCTGCCGATCATCTAGAAGCTCGCAAGAACTAGTTTCCTGAAGAGACGAGGAGCGATCACGAAAGGGCACCTCGGAAAGGGGATGACATTTCCACTTACCGATTTTCTCCTCCTGTTCGCGATATCCTGAACCGTGTTACGTCTGGTGGTGTTGGGGATCGCCTTGACGTATCTCGGTGCCTCCGTAACGACATCGTCTCTTTTCGGGGCCTCCGCATCCGTAGCATCGACGACGGTCTTGTCGCTGCAGCTGCAAACACCACCCATGTTCCGCGCAGTGTAATTATCGGCTATGGTAACGGCTGTATCCAGGCTCCGGGGATACTACTGAGGCCAAGCCCACCAGGAATCACCGTCAGTGATCCGATACGGATTTTAAGTCACGCTCGGCGCTTAACGGCTTTGGGGGGGTTAGCAACAACTCCTCCGAGGAACCCCGATTGATTTTGCGCTGGCGCCATTCGGCTTTGGCATTTATCGTGGGTTGGGTCGTCGCATCCGAAATCAATTTTTCAGGTGAGCAGAGTGCGTTGCTTGCTGCTCCTGCTCCTGGATTTTTTTTTTATATTATTTCTCTCCGCGTATGATTTTGACTCTACGGCTGATATAGTCTGTGAACGATAAGGATACGGTTGCGCCGAAACATATTCGGACTAATCATATTTTCATTTTGGCAGGGATGTAGCATTGAAATGTCGGTTATCGTTATCGCGATCAATTGTGCATTTCCGTCATTTTTATTCTTTGTTTAAAACAAACATTTTTGATAGCGAGGAGTGTTGTGAGAGTCACTTGTCTGTACCTGTAGGGCCTACTATGTAATACGCGTATTTGTGGGCGGTCATCTCGGTGATGCCCGCAAAGGTAAAAATTTCAGTTTTCGTGGCTTTCTATGACACCTAGCGGTTTTTAGCGACTGAAATGGCGTGGTTATTTTTACCCCGACAGTACTTTTACCTTCTATCGAAAACCAGAAATGAAATTTTTGCCGAATGCAGGAGAGATTCTATGCACTGAAGATGCTTTTGCAGTACTTTGAGCACCACTTAAATAACCGTTAGGGTGTTTTAAAATATTAACTTTTCAAAACCATTAAAATAAATAAATATAGGAACTGAGAGGCTAATACATGATAGGTATAGACATTTTGGCTGGGAGCAACACTGTTCGTTATATCGAGAGAGGAGTGAGGGTATTTCAATATTTTGAAGAATGTTTTCAATATTGCATATTCATGTAGTAATCAATATTTTGGGATTATGTACAACCCTTTGAAAACTTAAATAGTCTATACATTTATATCAAGCCATCAAACCTTTATGATTTTTTTAAAAAAAATCCTTAAGTAAAGCCATTAAAATAGCTCTCTCTCTACTGTAATAAAAACAGGCTCGTTATCCTGAGATCAATTCCCGTTTTGTAGGACTCCTGAATCTAGGCTACTGGTAATTTGCAACGTGAAACTGGGTCGCACGTATTTATGGACTCTTTTTGAGTCTTTTTAAAAGAGCCTTGCTGCTTGCACATAATCAATGGGTATAAGAGGTCGGGTCTAAAACATCCTAAAATGGGTTAAAAATGTAGTTGGTGCACCACGGTTATTTAAACGATTTAATTATTATTTTTTTAGTACAGTTAAACCTGTGAATAGGCTACGCTACTAGGAGGGATGAGCTATATGAAGGTTCATCTAAAGTGATGATATACAGTGTAATGAATAAAGATATTATTATCCTAATGAAGATGCACAATATAGGCTATGTTGCAATTTTAAATTGTTTTAACATAAACAAAACCTAATTGGGTGAACATGCATGTATCTAAATACTTTTTCTAACTGGTAAACATGCATTCACTATGTTAATGTATTTTATTTGACATTTATCGCCTTCATTTTGGGATTTCCCAGTGGCTGGAATTTCATTTTTGCATTGCTTTGGCGTTCGCTCTTCGCAGGTAAAACCGTGATTTTGTCAATAGAAACCAGTGCGCATTTCGTATAGAGGTAGTTTGTTGCATAAAATCAATCCGTGCCGACTGTTAGGGTACGCTACTCCCAGGTAGTACGCTATTTGGAGGGCCCTTATTCGCAGGTTTCACTGTAGACGTAAGTCGTAACAGTATAAACAATCCTCAAGCATTGTTTGCGTACACATGTTTATGATTATGTACAGGCTATAGATTATTATCTGGTGGGTGGTTCAAGAATTCGGTGATGTCCCAACCTAGGAACATTTACTCTCATTAAGTCCTGATCAACCCTAGACTACCTAAAGGACACGTGTTTGGTCCCCACTTGCGCAACTATGCCGAAGGAAACGTGGAATGTAGCGTGTGTCACGTTTTCGCGAAACGAAATTCCTGCCCAGGATTTTACATGAATGAAAATGTTCATTTTCTAGGCCTTTTTTGGTGCTTCTACCTTCCCTAAGCCACAACGACCTAGGATCAAAATGATAAATGCGACTTTAAAAATAACCCGCCGATGATGGGGGGAAGAAGCCAAAGTTAAATATAAATCCATAAAATGCATCGAAAATGGAAACTCTGGCGAGGAAAATCTCAAAGCTGCGCTCGAAGGTTCCAGACGGGAGTCCCGAGAATCCTGAGATATGCTAGGGGTAGAGATCGTAATTTGCACATGACGTACAATTAAATAATGTTGTACCACTTGAAAGAAAATGCAGCACCCGGATAATCCCCGAATGTAGTTTCATGGATTTGTACTGAAAAAAGCTAAAGGCGATTGTTTAAATGCGTAACGACACGTCCTGGAATAGCATGCAAGTCAGGTTTAATGACACACATGAGCATTTAGGACCTGATAATAGACCTTGGCCAAATTAGATATTTAGGTCCTTTTATGAAAAAAAAAAAATATGTGGGACTCGATCCTGCAACCTAAAAGTTTGTATTCGTTCACGCTAGCTTCTTGACCAATGCATTTCGCACTTATAGGTAGTGTTTAAAGTTGTACAAAAATGTGGATGGACTTTGAGATCCAAAGGAACCACTAATGTGATATGGCCCTTTTCCTACCAATGACTATATTCCTAATCACATGGAAGGGCACATAATCCGCACATTCTGGCCCTTGACATCTTTAAAGGGTAGGCCTAACCAACAAAAATCTTTCAATTTCCAGAGAACTTTTATGTATATTTTGCTAGGAGATCACGTGTTATGTTGGGCCTCTGTTCATTTGCAAATTTACAGGTATTTTGTTGACCATCGCAAAGGGCCCAGTGGGCCACAAATGGCTCGCGGGCCACGGGTTGAACAACCCTGTAATATAGGGTGTGATAATCATAACCAGACGCCCTACTTTCGTCACCACTTTTAATTGACATCCATGTACCTATTTTTTTATTTTGATGTTTATGCTATTGAAATTAAGTGTAAACTTTAATTTGGACCTGCACATCTCGAAAGTTGGGACCTGGGGCCTTTAACGTCGCATCTTACGCGAGATGGCGCTTTGATAGCAGCAGTTTAATTGTTTATTAATCGCTATTGCGCATCTTTTATTCTTTTGATACACATCTTGTTGATTTTTTATAATGAGGTTTGGTTCTTTCATTTTTATACTCGTGAATTAAGATGCAATTGTCAAGATTTGTTTTCTGGATTTCCTTCATATGCACTCTCGATTACCTGAATATATATGCTCGTGTAGGATCCGAGACGCTCGATTTTATCATATAATTACAAAAACAGTAACAGATGTGCTTTTAATAAATTATAGTTGAATTTGTAACCGAAAATTGGGTCTTTTTTTGTATACGAACGTGGATAACACTAAAATGGCCATTTTTCGAACGGTAAAAAATATTCCCCCCCCGGAATTTTCTACACCATTTAAGTTACACCGAGATAGAGATGTGTTAATTTTAACACCACGTTTTCCTGTTTTTAAACCACGGTTTTCTGCTAGCGTTACTACGTTTTTGACACGTTTTAATTACGTTTTTTTTTCTCTATACAGATTTTCAGGTAGCACGATTTTGATGAGCCAGAATAGGGAGCATTTTCAACCTTACCTTTTCTAATTTCTGGAAGTAATCCCTTAGAAAAACAACTGGATTTTCTGGTCTGGTAACGCACAGTTGCACGATGCAATCTTTTAATAATTGCTGGATATTGTGGCGTTGAACATACTCCTCACAATCTCTCAAACTTTGCTCTTCTTCCGAAATGGTCGCCATCTTGTTCGAAATAACAAGCACATACGTCATTAGGCACGGGTGAAGACTTTTAACAGCATTTGATAACTTTTCATCGTTTTAGGCGAAAAGTGAAAAGGGGGAAAATTGTACAAGGATAAATAGGCTTAAAGGCGAGATTGGTTTTATTAACGCTACCTTCGATTAGAAGCAGGAGTTTGTTGATGGAGGGTACTATTTTGTTTATTTATATGGAAAAATGTGAAAACCGCATCGCAAGTTCGCAACTCTCACTCGCGAAGGGATACTTTGACGTCACGCAGTTAATATGCGCAAGAATGCCAGATATAGGGAAATATCCAAAATAGGGGAGTGGGGGAGGGTTTTTCGAATCCATAACTGCACCGATTTGTTTCTGGATACTGATTAGTTTAATTCTTGGGCATTATCATTCGTAATTATGTGCGAAGTTTTTTGTTATTATCTTTATTAATCTTTAAAAAAAATAGCAGATTAACACAGGGACAGACACCATTGCCACAGTTCCAAAAATGTTCCAAATTCTCATCATTTTTTTTTCATATACACTGTACATGTATTGCAGGATATTTAAGCATCGAAATTATACTTGTATCGTTTTTAATGTTTAGCAATTTAAATATTTATAATTTTATACTACGCATCTCGATTAGTTGTGCAATTTTTGTGAGCATTTCAAATTCTTGTATTTAGACCGGAAGTTGTAAAAAAAGAATTTCTTTTATATTTCCGGGGACTCCGTAGAATCGCCATTTTGGATAGTGATTGAATTCAGTGATTTGAGTTCGGGAAGATTAAGCTTTAGAAAAGTTATTTTCTGTTGATTTCTTAAACCAAATCTGTGCGAATTGGTGAAAGTAAACGCGGTAGGGAATCGGGAAGAAATATTTTTAATTGTAGTTAAATTTTTAGTTTAGTTTAACACGAAAGTGGGATTAGCGCTATTCAAGGTTTAGGCCTAATTCGAAATTGCGTTCTTCGATTGTTATCCAATTCCCCGTTACGGGAACGGACGATGGCAAGTATGGAAGAAAAAAATCTGGCATGGGAAAATGCCAGAAAAGCTCTAGAAAAAACGCAGTTGGAAAATCAAGCCAAAAAAAATTCGTCCAGTCCATCTCCTCAGCAGAAATTAATTGCTGATGCACAACAGATGCAATCTCAGCAGCCTTATCCTATGCAACCACTCTACCCTAATTATATGTATGGATATCCCCCTGCAAGGTTTGATAATTTCACTTGTTTCCACACGTATTTACCACGCCAAACAACAATGATTTTTTTAATGAGTTTTTGTTGTTGTTTCGCAGTTATCCCCAATACCCTGCTGTTCCGAATTACAGCATTTATGGCAACTGGGGCGGACAGTATGCTGTAAGTATATCATTTCTTGTGAATTAATTATGATCTTGCAGCTGAATATATGTTCCTGGGGGATTTTTTTAAGGATTGAAAACTCCTGGGTTCTCGCAGACCTGTGAAATCCTGGAATTGTCAGGGGAGTTAAAAAAGTCTGGAAAAAATGACGTATTTTGTTAAAATTTCGACGCAAATTTTCAATTCGTTTTCACTTGGCCTATTATTAGTCGAGTTTTGTTACACTCGGCCAGCCCTGCATCTATGGAAATGAGGAATTGCCCTATTTAACTAATTTTACTTAAAAATCGACATTTTTCACTAAATTCCTAATTAAAAAGTTACGAGTTTTAATTCAGACAAGACGATCGAAAAAACTTATTAATATTAGTTTGTGTGATTCCGAGATGAATTCGAGGTGCTAATTCTCACAATATTGTAAATTGCGTTGTTAGGCATTATCTCATATTTCTGAATTTTCAGTCGTCAGGATAGTAAGGGACAATTGATTTAAAAGCTATAGTTTTTTTGCAATCTATAACGGTGTGCATTTTTTGCTTTCTTAGAATATGTATGCTGGGTACGGTCAATCACAAGCCCCTGGGATTAGTCAAATGCCAACTCCTGCTGTCCCTCCTTCGCCTCAGATGAACCCCTGCGGGCTAGGACGTGGCCAGCCAGGTAAAAAAATGGTCATGCAACTTTAAACGTCTTTATTTTTGCCCAGAGTCAGATTCACAATTTTCACAACCATCTTTCCAGGCATGCCCTTTAATGCGCCACCTACGCCTGTCGTTAATCGGGAAATATATTCTGAACACTATTCGGAGGACGTCAGCTGCCAAAATACTTTTAATCCGCAAGATGACAATGGAAATAATTATTCTTCAAACACGCCTTTCAACATGCAGCATTCCTTTAATAACAACAGAGGATCTTACAGACCAAAACGTAACCAACTTCATGCTATTTGTCGAGTTTTATTAATTGGATTTCTTTAGCCTTTTAACTCTCTAAACCTTATATTGTACGATCTACAGAAGCCCCTGGTGCTGGCAGCATAAAATTTAATCTGACCAAGCACAATCAATCTCAACAGTCCAATTCCATGGACCCTCATTTCAACGGTAACGGTAGCGAAAACAGCAGTTGCGGCGGTAATATAAAAAGTGACAAGAGTTTTTCAGCACAGCAACAGCAGTCGCCGCCGCAAGATAAGCCGGACAGCGGAATTCGGTCTTCGCAATCTTCTTTGGGAATGCCGCATCAGCTTAACGGACATTACCAAAGTTCTCCTGCTATTGGCAGTGCGGGCAATCAAAATAACAAGTCACAGTAAGCTTGCATTTGAAATATTAAGATAGATCTGTAGAGTATTTCAACAGGGTTTCCACAGTGTGCATCATTCTCGCCTCATCCCTATTAGCATGGTATGTGTTTTTAGAAAGACAAAACCTGAAGTTGCGATTTTGCCTCGTTATTTTCAGAGTACAAGGCATGAATATGAAGCAGTTCAACAATCAGTCTTCCAACTCCTCCAATGCCGTGACGAGTCAAGACGATTGGCCTGATAATCTAAAGTGTGTATTCCTAACTTGTTCGCATTTGAATCCTCTATTGCCGTCTTGTGGGCTAAAAGTAAATTCCTAACACCCTCTTCTAACAGGAATTACGTGAGCAGGGCATTTGCCAAATGTGTGATGGACGTCGACAAGGATCAAGTGCAGATATCTCTTAAGGGTAAGATAACTAAAGCGTTTCAGGATGGCACAGTGTGGAACAAAGATTGGGACAAGGAACCTTTGCCGAGGTACGATGTGTTTCGCTATCTTAGCTCTATGCAAGGAGGTGCTTAACGATGAGAACGATTTTTAACGTGAGGTTTTTTTTTCTGTCGAACTAGTGTTTATAGCGAAAGCTTGTCCAAGGATCCTGCGACGACGACGACGACACTCACACCGTCACCGGCGACCACAAGATCTCCTCTAGCTGCACGTCAAGTTTCCATCGTGCAAAGGACGACGTCGATGTCGGGTCGCAATCGATTCGGTCGTAAGGAAAAGCAGAGGTCGCGCACACGGTCACGCACTCGTTCACACTCTCGCTCCGTGTCAAGGTCACTGTCGCCACCCCACAGACGCAGGAGGCGGCGTAGCAGGTTGGTGGATAGTAAATACCATAGTTACTAGCGTAATGTCCCCGCCCGAATTTTAAAGAAGTTGCGGGAGGAAACCCGCAAACTTGTTAAAAAAAATATCGGTGGGTTAATACAACGGTGCCGAGAATTGATCGTTTCCGGGTATTTTTTTCTCGTTGCAGTGGCAGTGGTAGTTCGAGTTCTGGTAGTTCTTGGGTTGGTAGTAGTTCTAGGTTAAGCTCCAGCATCGTGGGACCGTCGCCCGTGACACAGTCTTCCGCCTATTCCGGCAGAGGCCTGCTGACGCAGAAGAACAGGGGAGGGCAGGACAAAAGCAGCTTCGTCGCCAGCCAGAACCTACAAGGCAAACAGCAGAAGAAAAAGAAGAAAAATCTCAACAAGAAAAAGTGAGTTTTTTTTTTTACGAACCGTTCCCGATAACGTTATCTCGTACGGGGATCGAGGCGCTTTAGAATTGTGTTTTTCTTTTCGTTCGACAGGGTAAACGGCGCCGGCAATTCGTTTTCGGTGGAGGAAGACATGATCTCGGTGGAAAGGTTGCAGAAAAGAGCGGCGCGGTTTCACGACGTCGAGGCCGAGAAGAAATCGAAGTTGATGAAGTTTACGATGGTTATTAACAATCAAGCGGCAAGTTTTTAGCAGCTTCTTGAAAATGACTTACACTAGAAGCTAAAGTGTTCATAAGTAATTATTTAAAATTTTTGCGCGATCTAGAATGGAGAAGAAGGCGCTAACGATATCGATTGGTCCAACCTGACTATCGCCGGAACGTGTCAGGACCTTGAAAAGCAATATCTGAGGCTGACCGCGGCACCGGATGCCTCTACCGTGCGGCCCGTCGAGGTCCTTAGGAATTCCCTCACTATGGTGACTGACCATTGGCAGAAGAAAAAGGACTACCATTACGCCTGCGACCAACTCAAGTCCATCAGACAGGATCTGACTGTAAGTTCAGCATTTTGTCTCTTCTGCCCGAGTCCCGTTAGCGAGAAACGCGACAGTTATAATCGCAAAATGTTTCGAATACTCGGACATGGACCGATCTGATTTGCTCGGCTTTTATAACTTATTCGTTTTCTACGCGCCATTTCAGGTGCAGTGCCTGCGAGACGAATTTACGGTGCTCGTGTACGAAACGCACGCCCGGATTGCTTTAGAAAAGGTAAGACTGAGGAATAACTGTAGTTTTGCTTTACGAGAGACGTGAGATTGGCAAAACCGACTTTCAATTCGGGACGGTTATCTGTTCTAGGGCGACCACGAAGAGTTCAACCAATGCCAGACGCAGCTGAAAGCTCTCTATTCGGAAATCGGTGGAAAAAATAGACTAGAGTTCACCGCTTACAGGATAATTTATTACATTTTCACCGCCAACACTCTGGGTAAGTAAATGCGCTTCATTTTTAAGCATGTTCGTGCTCGAGCAAGTTTTTAGCTAAAGTCTCTCACGCTTTTTACTCATGCGCCTTTTCCTGTTTTTAAAAAAAAATTCAGATTTGACTACGATTTTGGCTTCCCTCAGCGAAGAAGAGAAGCGGGACGAGTGCATTTCCAAGGCGCTCGAATTGCGCTCTGCTTGGGCTCTCAGTAATTATCACAGGTTTTTTCGTTTGTATATGTCAGCGCCGGCCATGTCTGGATACCTTATCGATTGGTTCGTGGATCGGGAACGCAAGAACGCCCTGAAGGCAATGCTCAAATCGTACGTAACCGCCACTTTTTTCTCTCTCGTATTTTTATCATCATCGTTTTCGTTGTTAGCGATCTAACGTTTCCCACTTCCCCGTTTCCCAACACTCGACTCCTGCTCCCAACTACTTTAATTTTACTATACGATTCGGTGAGTATTCCCACTCTCTCCCACTTCTCCTCCAAATCCTCCTCATCCTCTCGATACTTTCCGTAAGTTTAAAGACGTTTTCTTGCAGCTTTAAAACCCCCTCGGCAGCAACGGTGGGTATTTTACCAGTTCGTCTGTCGTTTCGTGAAGGAATCGTTTTGATATTTTGTTTTTGTTGTCGTTTCGTCAAGAGTTTTGAAAGCTTTTCGGGGTGTCTACCAAACGGGATATTCGAGGATTTTAGAGCATTTTAGAGCAACCTTTTCCGGTTTAAAATGGTTACTTTTTTCTAGAGATTTGGGAAGCCGGGATTTTTGTTTCTTCTAGGCCACAGTTATGGTGGACGAAATAAGATTCGGATTAAATTACGGAAACTCGGGGGGCAAACTTCGGATCGATTTTAAAACATTCACGTCATTGCAATAATTAAAGCATTATGACGAAACGAGCCCCTTTGTACGGAGTTCAACACAGCACATTAAAAGCTCGGCTTTCCCGTGCGAGCTTCCGTAAATTAATCCATATCTTATCTCGTCAGCGATGAAACCGAGAACTCAAATTGGAGAACTATGTTCGGTCCATGAACCCCAATGGTAGACACCCCCTCATGCATTTTGTTGTCTCGCTAATACGAACTGCATTTTAATGCCCTTTTGTCATCCACATATTCGATCAGATATCGCCCACTGTTGCCAGTGCCCTATGTAGCCAAGGTGCTGGCATTCGCCAGTCAGGACGAGTGCGTGAAATTCCTAGGCACGAACGGGATTGTCGTGCTGGTGGACGAGGAATCGCCACCACGTATCGATTGTAAGCTGAGCTGGGTAGCCATTAACGCGAGCTGAGCTCGTCTTTTTATTTGCCCTTCCCCCTATACTCTACTTCCCCCCCACACATTTTTTGTCGTTTCGTTCGCACACATTCCGTCGTTTTTACGGGGGTCCGGTTTTGCGCTTTTACCCTCGTCGGATGTGTTTCTGGATCTGAAGTCATGAGAATCCCCCCCAACAACGGTCGGTTTACGAATGTGGGTCCTTTTAAGCCGCAGTTCCAGCTTGGTTCGCAATTTTTTTTGTGACTACGATCGCAAGAGTTCCAGCTTGCCGCCACCGCTTCCCGAAATCGCCCTAGCATGTTTTGCGTTTGCCCCGGAAAGCCCGTGATGGCGGAGAACCTCTCCTAACGGAAGGCCCGACCAAGATTCCAGTATGCGACAAGTCCCGCAGTGCGAAAAAGAAACTGTTCTGACCACTGTTTTCCAGCTCCCGTAACCGGTTTTCAGCTCGCGACGTGACTTTGATTAAACCAAGACCCCGTGCCAATTAACTTTGTAGTTTAGAAGACGAGTGGATGGATGGAAGAAAGAAGACCCGACTCCCCAGTGGAGGAACCGTCGACGTGGGATTCTTCGGTGCTTTAAAAGGACCCACATGACAAACCACCTCCCCGCCCCCTCGACAAATGGAATTTTTGTCGTGCCGAAAGCGGGAGAAAACCGCCGAAGCCACGAAACCAAACCGAATTTAATATTCGGACGACCACTTAAAACTCGAGACACGCGGATGTTCTTCCACACAGCTTCGTGGTTGAAAAACACGAGGAACAGTTGAAAGCAGTCTCGCCCTTATAGGGTTTTAACCCGAAAGAAGTTTTACTAACCGTAGAAGGTCATCGATGTTATTTTTTTCTGCGTTTTTTTTTTTTTTTTTTTTTTTTTTTTGCAGTTTTGATTTTTTTTGAAACCGAGCTTGATGAACTCGAAAAATGCTCGGATCAAAATCTCGTTTGCGTAACCGTTTTGATATCGGTTATTCCTCGAGGGGTTTGTTTTTGTAACGAATGTCGGTTCAAAGATTAGTTTTTGTTTCTGGCCTCCTGTTTTTAACGCTTCTCAGATTTACGTCGAGAGCATTGTTTTGTACAAATCCCACTTTAATATCATTTTTTTTTTCTCTCTCTCCTGGTGAGTATAAATTACAGACGTCAAGACGAGTCTTATCGATTACGAATGCAGATTTTTTCCCCCCTGCTAACTCTTACGTTTGTATCGTTAACTCTCCCGATTGCTGATTCGATCTTTCCAAGTCGATCGACCGAGTTTTAACCGGTCGTTAAAAAAAACAGACTTTTAAATACTTAATTTGTTGTTGTTACACCAATGTGGTATTTATTTTGTTCTTGTTCTCTCGACAGCAATAAGATTTTTTTGCTTTGCATTTCCAAAAAATACAAAACTTAGAAAACAATAAATTATCAAACGATTCAAATCTGCCTTTCGTCAATCTTTCAATCGCTTTCGCTTTCGCTCGAACTGCCGTAGAAAAATATTATTGTTAAACTCTTTTTCGGATACTTCAAGAATGCAATTTTTAAGTTTTTAACGAGCCTTACCTATCGGAGGAAGGTAGTAATCCAACCGTCCGATTCGGGTTGTAATGTTCCCCCGTTTGACACGCGAAGGTATCGTCACTAGTATCTGAAAATTTTAACAGGATAGTATAAGTTTGTGTTTTGTATGTTCAACTATTGCTCGTTTGTTTTATGATTTTGATAGAGTTGAACTATTTCTGCAACATGAAAGATTAATATGGATGAAGGAGATGTGCCAACGTAGACTACCTGGAAATTTTGCTTGCCAGGAAAGACTTTTGCCCCGTAGAGGAATTCTTAACGGGTAAAGAGAAAGGGGATCTACACCGAACCCCGGTTTAAACGCATCCGAAACAGACGCTATTCGCCTTTTCGAAACATTCAAACAACTTGATCGGGAAGCGACCCTGCATCAAGGATCGAGAAACAAGCACTCTACCATTTCGACGCTCTTGATACAATGAAAGCCAAGGAGATGGGACGTCCGTTCGTTATATCGAGAGGTCTGTATTGACGTTTTTTTTCACTCTTAGGCGGCTTTCGTGTCTTTATCGCATCTAGCAGTTTTTAGCTGCTGAAAACAACCAACTGTACTTCCGTCTTCAATCGAACACCGGAAATACAATTTTTGACGAATATCGGAGAGTGTACCCACTAAAGCTGCTTTCGCGGTATTTTGAGTACCCCTTAAATGAGCGTTAGAAAGTTTTAAGATAATAACTTTTAAAACCAAACCTTAAAATCAATGAAAATAGGAATCTTACGATTTTTTCTTCGTCTCTGACCTACGACTTCGAATTGTCGTTCGTTATAAATGGAGATATTTAGTATTGTGAGATAGTGAAGGGATAGGTCGAATCGTTCGTTATATTGAGCGCTTAGTGCAAGGGAACGTTTGTTATGCCGAGAGGTTAATAATGTACTCGAGAGGTAAAGACATTTTAGGAGGGACCAGCCACTGTTTTTTTATACCGAGAGCAGACTGTACTACCTTTTTGTGTTTTTTCTCTGTCCATCTTTTCCAGATATTCGTTCTGGGCGGCTACCACATCGGCACCGATCTTGCAAGCGCCGTACAAGGAAAGAAGTTCGGAATTCAGGCTGAAGAAACCCGAACCCCATTTGAACTTGTGAAGATAGTGCTCGGCGATCTCCTGGAAACCTAACATCACAACCGCATGTTAAGGAATGATCTCCGTCAATATTTAGAGGACCTTTGCCAGGATATAGTTATGAAGCATGGATCTTCCGTTACCTGTTATGCAGAGCGAAGCGGCTAATGCCTCCGCGCAGGACAGTTGGCAAGGGCGACCGTAGTTTACGGGATTGGTGGCAACCAAGTACGGGAGCAGACGAGGATGACCGATTTTCATTTTGTCGAAAGGTGTGTCCTCTAGTCTAGCCCAGGAACAGTCGACGACAGCAACTCCGTACTGCTCAATGATGTGCCTAGAGAAAACGGAGCAGTTATTTTGTAATACCCACCAAAAACCGATATCAGCAACGCATTCGAGAAATTTTGAACTCGTTCACCTATCGTCTGGACCGATGCAGCATTGCGCGTTCGGGGTGAGTACGATGCCTCCGAAACGCTGCTGCAGCCTCAGCATCTTGACAAGACCCATCCGGACAAGCTTCTTGCCGGTGCACCTCTTCGGGTCGCAGTGGTTGAAGTCCCACATTGCAACGGGGAACGGCGCTGCGGGAGTAACGGCATTCTCGTTGCCCTCTTCGTCTCCTATTGAATCTAAACGGAGGAGACGCAAAGGATGGACCCTTAGCTGTTAAAGGTATGCTAGTTTTCATAAGCTATATTTAAAATTACGGCTCCGACATTCGAAGCCCCTAAACGCCCATCGATTAAATTTGTGAAACTCCTTAAAATTGTAAGGGTATACTCTTGGAAAGTTGCGCACGGCTATGGCTATTTTTTTTTCTTGGAGCACAGTAGTTCGGGGATGCAAAAAGGAGTATAAGGACCCGGTACCAATATGAGCATGGGACTTTTAAAGGAAGCAGTATGCAATAGAAGAACTTGGAGAAGGCTGGCATATATGAAGTCATCAAGGATCAACTACGTCCAAACAGATATTAATCAATCAAATGTCACCTAGTAAGGGTGACAAAAAAATTACAGACTTAGGTGAGGACTGAGCTTAGGCTCAGAAAGAGTTTGGAAGGCCAGACCACTCAGAAAAGAAAAAATCCCACGACACAATTTTGGGAAGGTACGTATTTTTATTTTGCTTTTTGGAGTGAGCAACTTTCTAAGAAACAATGTTAACATCTGATGTAACACTGTCCTATTTTTAATTTTTTTGGAAATTGAGGAGTACACATCTTTTTTGAAATCATAATTTAAGCTGGGATATACATGTATGCTTCCAAAATGGGTTCAAAATGTTACAAATTCGACAGGGAAATGACTACATATTACTCCAGACAATTTTGTTTAATGAAAATTAGCGGTTAAATTTAGTTTTATTATACAAATTGATTTTAAAATGTTCATACCCTGGGTCACCTGCAATGAAGACAACTGTGTGGGTAAACTTTGCTCATCTTCTGCATTTTGGTTCGCCTCTGCGAATTTATCGCTACGCTGACGGGGTCCAGAAGGTTGCTTTCTCTTGTCATTTTTGTGGCCCTGCTTGCAGTGACTTTTTTTCATTCCTGTAAATTTTTATAAAGTATTTTGTCACCTAATTTTCAGGTTTTAAAAATTCGGAACCTTAACTAAAAATCCACGTGTTTTTGGCATTTTTTTTCCCGCGCCTATGTTTGCTTTTTGCAAGAATTTGACAACAAGAAAGATCAAAAGGTAGATTTGTAGTTTTTCAACTAATTAAAATATAGTAATTTGATTTTAAATTATTTTTAATTTTTATAAATAGGGAGAGCTTACTATTATTCTGTTTCTGCTATTCCGTGTGATATGGACTGAGTTTATGGACGACCCTTTATTCGCATACAGCGCCTTTAGCTGAGAAAATGTATACGGAGCCCCGTAAGTGTCTTTCATTAACCATTTTTTTTTTTAGAATATCGCAAAATACATGTTTAGACAAGTTTAAAACGTGTTTTTCAATTTTAAAAATATTGAAAAATCGTGTTTAGACGGTGTATAATTTTCACCGTGTGTTTTTAAGACAACAATTTGTTCGGGGGTATTTATATATACACGTCGTGAATCTGTTCCAAACGAGTAACCGGTACATTGAAATCAGAATAACTTTTAAATTTAGACCCCTATATGATTTAATCTTGTATTTATTAGTCAGAAAACACATTTTAGCAATTACCGAATTCAAAAGTTTGCTTTAATTCCCAAATTCGCATCATTTCTTCGCTTTTTCGTGCTTTAGAACAACACGTTCTAAAATGTTTAAGCTAGACAATGATAGTGTGACCACGTTGCTAGATACAAACATGGGGATTAATTATTTTATTATTTTTTTAGAAAGAAATCAAAGATGGCAGTTTTGATTCGGTGCAATTAATCATAGTGCGTGTGTGTTTTCCGATTTTCAACGTGAATTTTTGAGGATTTTGAGAAAGCTGTTAAAAGGTTAGCTTTTGGAATTAATATTTTAGCGAAATAGAACTTTTTACTACCAAGATTTAACGAATATAAATGGGGAAAGAAAACGTGTTACATTCCAAAAATTAGTAAAGTATTAAATTGATCCTTGTCTATTTCTGTACAAATAGCCCTTAATTGTCCTTGATCGAATTTACCCAAAATAGTCTTTGCTCAAATTATCCAAAACGGACCTTGTTCAAATCATTCAAAATGGTCCTTGAATTTATTCCCTAAAACGTTCCTTGTTCTGATCATCCACCATATATTGCCCTTGTTCAAACCATTCAAAATGGTCTTAGTTCAAATGATTCAAAATGGTCCTTGTACAAACCATTCAAAATGGCCCTTGTTCCAATGATTCATAGTCAATGGACCTTGATCGAATTTACCCAAAATGGCCCTTGCTCAAATCATCTAAAATGTTCCTGGTTCAAATCATTCGAAATGGTCGTAGTTTAAATGATTCATAGTGGTCCTTGGTCGAATTTTGTCCTTGATCGAAAATAGCACTTGCTCAAACCATTTAAAATGGTCCTTGTTCAAATCATTCAAAATGGTCCTTAAATTTATACTTAAAAACGGTCCTTGTTCTGATCATCCAACATATATGGCCCTTGTTCAAACCATTCAAAATGGCCCTTGTTCAAATGATTCAAATGGTCCTTGTTCAATCCATTCAAAATGATCTTAGTTCAAATGATTCAAATGGTCCTTGTTCAATCCATTTAAAATGATCTTAGTTCAAATGATTCAAATGGTCCTTGTTCAAACCATTCAAAATGGCCCTTGTTCAAATGATTCATAGTCAATGGTCCTTGATCGAATTTACCCAAAATAGCCTTTACTCAAATCATTCAAAACGGTTCTTTTTCAAATCTCATACAAATTAGGTCCTTTGTTCTGATGATCCAACATGGCCCTTGCTCAAATCATCTATAAAAATGTTCCTGGTTCTGATCATCCAACTGTACCTGGTTTAAATCATTCGAAATGGTCGTAATTTAAATGATTCCTAGTGGTCCTTGGTCGAATTTAGCCTTTGATCGAAAATAGCCCTTGCTCAAACCATTCAAAATGGTCCTTGTTCAAAATGATCCATAGTGGTCCTTGATGGAATTTACCCAAAATAGCCCTCACTCAATTCATCCAAAACGGTCTTTGTTAAAAGTGTCTAGACAAAATATTCCAGATATGACATTGAAGTCGTCTTTCTTCAGCTAATTTAATGTATCCCTGCATTTGGTGTTATTGTCTAAATGCTCGCGCTTATTATTTCTCCGCTCCGTCCTAATTTGCATAATTGAAGGGGGTCTCAAATGACAATTAGCGAAGAATAGATAAGATTTCGCTAATTAAAAGTCCAAATGGCACGTTGTCATTCCTCCGCGACTGCCTGCATTTTTATGCTAAAATAAATTACATTCCGATGACACTTTACATGTACATTATAAGCGATTCACTCCAAGGCGACGAAAGCTTAATTATATACAATCTTAATAAATGATGGTAAATTAATAGCGCTCGAAATGAAAAAAAAATGACGAAAACCACAGCCTTTTAAAAAGAAATGGCACACGAAAAGCACTTCAGTTGGCTACGGGCTACCATCACGTCACGTGAGCTCACGTGATGGCACCAGCTCACGTTTGTAACCGTGATATCGCGCAACAAACAAACTACTGTCACACACGTGACAGCACGATGGGATTTTACAACAGAATACAGTTTTTTTAACAGAATACAATTTTTTAACAGAATGGAACAGTGATATAGTTGAACGCGAAATATACGGACGTGAGGACGTGATGTCACATAATATATATGTTGACGGTCGAGCCAGAAAATAAAAACATGATTGCACGCGTGAGACCAGATTTGTGATGTGAGGAGCATGACGTGATAACAGTTTCAGCCCCTTAAGCTAGCTACAGACATCACGTCACATGAGTGCAAGTGATGGCGAGTATGCTCACGCGTACGTCACGTGAAAAAAAAATGGTGAATGCATTTGTACGTGATGTGAGGAGCATGACGTGATATCTGTGTGAGAGACCGTACGTGCATACGTCTACCATGCTATACAATTCTACAGTATGTATAACGCATTTTACATTTTTTTCCCATCCTGCGTGCCATCACGTGAGCTCACGTGACGTGACGATAGTCCGTAGCCGGCTTTGTTCTTCAAATTTTGTGTAAAAAAGCGGCTAATTCTAATCACGATATGAATTTTTATAAATTTCCTTAGCCTACCAGGAATACCGATTTCTATTTCGTCTTAAGACGAAGACAGAATTCGTGACCGAGTTATTTTCACATTATTGACTTTTGTAAACTCGTCTTTTGTTTTGTAACCCATGACAACGCCTCGTAACAAGACAATGTACCCTAATGTCACGTCCTATGAATTTCCTCGCCTTTCAAAAGGTAATCCACTGACTTTCCTCCCCCACCCCACCCCCTTGTTTTTTTTATTTTAGATTGGTATCATCTTGATGTTTGATAAATGTGACAAGTGGGGGTGGAAAGGGGGAGGGAAGGGGGGGGGGAGTTGAATCCCCTCGTCCTGGAAGGCTAGCACCTTGTCTCACTCTTTGTGTGACAGCCAAACGTTGATTAAGGATCCCACTTGCGCCTGTCGACATGTATACAAGGGCATCCTGACATGTCACCCATGTGTGAAACCTTTTAAAATGAGCTTCTGGATTCTTCAGGGATTTTTAAGGGGAGGGGGAAGATGGGGAATGGGCTCTCCATGGAAAGTGTAGGCATTGGTCCTAGCTTAATTCTTGATGCAAGATTATAGTATAGGAAGAAAGCAGATTTCAAATCGGGGAAATTTAACTGTCATTTAAGGCTAAACTAAACACCCCCTTTCCTATGGGGAAATTTCTTGACGAACACAGCGTCTTTTCTAATTAAAATTCTGGGGGAAAAAACATTGCTAAAAATTCTGTTATCATAGATCTAGAGCACAGAGACCATGTTTTTTTTATGAAACTGTTTAGTTATTTTTAAAATTAATAAATTATATTTTTTTCTAATTTCGCGGATGTTTTGCATGGTCTTGCTGCCATATGATGTCAGCTATCTGCAATTTATAGTCGCGTTTTGAAAATGTATCGATTACTTGCTTAATATTAAAGATTAGTTAATATAAATGTATCTGTGCCCTAGCTGGATAAATAAT